>CABEGB010000974.1:0-151977 GCA_901521435.1 Crematogaster levior | reverse complement strand
AGGAATCATGAGACAAATTTCACGTTTACTACTTTTCGAGTCAAAATTTTTTACTACTTTTGAATCAAAATTTTATTATAAATTTTATTATAAATGTTATAAAGGAAAATTTGGAGCATCTAATAAAAAAATAAAATAAAAAATGTTGCTCACGTAGGTGTTGAGATATACAGTTTAAAGTTACGTTATTTAATAAGGAAAAGAGGGGAGTGAAAAGGTTCAATCCGAAAAAAATTACATTTACAGACTACTTTTTAAAATAAAAAATTTTTTTTATCGGGAGTATTATGGTATATATGATAGACAAAAATAAAAAAAATCGATAAGTATCCATCTAATTTGCGATATTACAAGTTAAATCGTGGTGTGGACTTGGCAATCACATCATCTTCTTTATATGAAACACGCGATCAGAAGACGCAAATCGTTGCTTGCTGTCGCTATCCGTTTTGCTATTTTACTATTTATTACAGCTTGTAATGAAATGTAATATTAGTAAAGATTACAAATAGTTGTGAAACGGCTCAACAAAAGCTGCCTTAATTGGAACAAAATAAAGTGTAAATAGAGTATAATAAAAACATTCATTTTCAATATTTTTGTGATTCAATTTATTGATATTTAGTAGAAGAAATTTGTAGTGACTCTCTGTTTCTGAATTGATTAAAACTTATTGAACAGATTAGCGTGAGTTGAGTTAATGATACATATCATTAACTCAACCCAAATGTCGAATACAGCAAATTTCGCATAAAGCGCAAAAGAGCAATATTCGCATTGAGATTACATCGGTAAACGAATGTAGGGTCGTAGACAGCGGTTTCCTCATTACTCGAATGATACTATGTGTTCATGTGATAATAATTAGTGACAATGACAACTCCTACCAAAGGAAATTAAAAATCCAGATGAAAAAGAATGACATCTAAAGGACATCACGAAATCTGAAAGTTGTCTTACTCTTTTAATTTTTTGAGAGGATATACTTCGGACGCTCTTTAGATGTCTCTTGTGCAATTTTGAAAGGGAATAATTGTCCACATATTATTTATATACACATCGCAGTGGGAGAATTATCTTGAGTTTCACAAATCGGAAATCGCGTGACTTATTCTAGGTATCCTGCTCTTTTATTTTTTTTATTCAGTATTTCGCTGACAATTTTTTCAACGTTGAATAAGAATACTTAATTTCTGCGGTATATAATCGCGACATCAAAAGCCGAAAGACAAAGATACAAAAAAGATCACACTCACTCAATAAAATGTTTGGATAATCCATCGCATTCCTACATGTAAATAAAAAATTATTCTCTGAATGAAAAATTAGGCCAACTTTTTACGCAATGGACTTTTAGCGGGAAACACTATTGTGCGATTCGTGTAAATTAACATATCGTGATTTTCAGATTTTTCAATATTTTCCAAATAATTTTGGAATGATTGAGTGAGAAAAATAAAATACTAAAAGCAATAAATACCGTAAATATTGTATTTTTCATTCATAGAATTATATACATAAAAAAAAATTTTAATCGCAAAAGAAAGGTGCGGTTGCATCCATAAAACATAAGTAAAATATAAATACAAAATATAAATACAAAATAATTATTTTTTGTAACTAAATGATAAGACTAAATAATAATACGTAAGAAAATTAAATCAAATGGAAACCGAAAATTAATTATATTGCGAAAATTAATTATCGTAATACAAAATCTGGGACTCGCTGATCGACTTGAAGTTTTCCAAAAGTTAAATTGATGCGCTAGATAGATGAAACTTATCTATCTTTTCTTATGATCAAATCAGTAATAATCTTCACATTAAAAATCGTTATGTCGAAATCACATTCAGGGTCGAGCAACAAACGGTATCAAGGCAATAACTCTTGTGTTCTTTCTTTTGTTGAATCTGATTAAATTTCGAATTCTTATGTCTTATTCGTCAGATTTTTCTCACCTAGTTGTTCACTCTGGCTTTCATTCCTCTCATATACTTAGTGACATCTTGTGTATTATTGTTTAATATCATTATCATTATTATTGTTATATATATACGCTGCTTCATTACAGTTGGCTTTTGGACGTGGATTTGGATGGAGTATATATATGTATATATATACATATATCATGTGCGCACGCGTGAAAGAGACAGAAAAAAGCTCCAAAGTTATCTTCTTTCTGTCTCATGCTATCCTTGAATGAGGACGAGCGAGTAAATATTTTTCGATTCATTCATCCGACTGTAATAAAAATGAAGTTAAGTCAAATGTTACAATTTTATGCTTAGATACAATTCATAATTAGAATCGCAAATAATTAAAATCACGAATAAAGAAAATATGATATTTCTTTTTCTTTATTTAAACTTATTTAGATTTATAGATTAGATTTCGATAAAGATCTAAGCTATTTATTTGCATTCTTTGCTAGATACATTATTTTTAATAATGAGCAATGTCTATGATATTTATCCGAATAATGAATCAAAAAGAATTTTCGCTCGCCGTTGATCTCCGAGTCTAGGTCTTTTTCGCCATCGTAATTGTTTTCTTCAAAAAGGAATGTATGAAAGAATACATATTTGTATATATAAGAAATCAGACGGAATATAGTATGCAAAGCAGATAGTAGCGTCCATTGTTCTTTTTCAATCTCTCATTTTTTTATTCTTTCTCGATGCACAATTTCGATTTGTTACCGATTTAGAAATTTGCACATTCTTGATAAATTTCGATGTTTCGATCAATCGAGTATAGCACTAAATCACGTTGTTATTATTATCATCGCCATTATTATTATCTCCATCTTCAGTATCTTTTTCTTCTTTTTTTATCATACTCATCATTATCACATACAGCGACACTTTGTATTACATCTTAATCGTGAAGATGTTCAATGCGCTATGTAATTGTGTGAAAAAACACTATGCTTGACTACAATTCATTTCCTTTCGTAAGTGAAGACTAAATTGGGCCGTGAGTTTTTTGGAACTATGGTTGTGCCTCGCATCTCCCGACCATTTGTGCCGCGATACACAATAATAAATATTCAAGCGGAATTAATTATTTACAATTTTCAAAATATTTTTATTGCTATATGGCGAATTTAATACGATTTCTTTACATTACTTGTAATAACTAAACTAATAACATCACATTGTTTTTATTTTAATTTTCTGGAATGTTAGATAAATTCTAAAATAAAGTAATAAAAGCTTGTCTACTTTCATGTTCCTGTTCGAGGTGTCTTGGAATATAATCACTGTGTAAAATCATTTGTACTTTATCACGAAAAGGTATCAATCCTATAAATAAATAATCAATGCTGTTTTTAAATACAATTTAATTGTTAGAAATGGTTTACACGGCGTAAAAAATGTTGTTAAACTATTTTGAAAGTGACCAAAAGGAATCATTTATTTTATCTTTCAGCGTTTTTAATATCTTTCAGTGAAGAAATTAACAATAACAAACTTGTTCATGAAATCGCATGCGAAATGATCGAGATGCGTTTTGGGGAAATTCTTTCGTAGTGACAAAACGCGCGTAAAGAGATCTTCTCTTCATTCAAAAGAGCTATTTCGGTTTCTGCTAAGGATTCCACAGAGATCTCTTCAATCAATATATGTATAATTCTTTAGTAAAGACTTTTACGTAAAAATAAACAGAAGGGGTCTGATAGGTAGGAAAGAGGGCGGAGAGCAGGAGCAAGAGCAAGGGAGAGGAAAGGACAATGGAGAAATATGTCACGGGAGAGGATACGTGGTCAAAAGGACTGGAGAGAATTATAAGGGAGATAGAAGAAATGAGAAAAGAAATGAGAGAGGAGATGGAAAGAATGAAAGAGCAAATAATAGAAGAGAGAAGAGAAAGAGAGGAAGAGAGAAAGAGAGAAAGAGAAGAGTGGAGGAAAGTGAAGGATTCACTGGAGAGGAGAATAGCAACGATGGAGTGGATGAATGAGAGAAAGGAGAGAAAGGATAGAAGGAACAGTATTGTGATAAAAGGTATCAAATGGGAAAAGGAGAATTTAAAGCAGGAAGTGACAGAATTTCTAGAGGAAGAACTAAAAGTGAGGGTAACGATAAGGGAGCAGAAATAGGATCATAAATTAATATTTAATAATTCGATTTGAGAAATCCTCAGAGATGCCGAACTTTTTTTACAACCCGCGCGTCCGCTACACCGTTCCCCCCCCCCCCCCCCCCTACTTTCTCCTCCCTGTCGGCTCTCCTCCTGTGGTCTCATCTTTCCTCTCTACCTTTTCTCCTCACACACGCCACCGCCAGTTCTTTCGCACCGCTCTTCCCTTTCCGCTCTTCTTTTTTCTAAGCGCCCGCGTTTCTAGTACCTGTCGCCCTCGCTCCTGGTTTCGCGTTTTCCTGGGCCACCGCATTCGGCCTTCACTACTGTGGACTCCAGTCTAGCCGGGCTCACTCTTTCCTCTCCTCTCTCCTGTTCCTCTTTCTTCCTGCCGTCTCTCATGCTATTGCGTTTGCTCTCCCGTTCCGCTATTAATGCGTGCCGCCGTTTGCTGGTTTGTGGTCTCCTGTCCCATGACCCGCCCATGTTCCCCACCTCCCACTTTTTCGTGGCCTACTTTTGCCGCCGCCCCCCCCTCTTGGTCCCCGTGGTTATTTTAGTGTAAGTAAAAACGATTTCAATAGAAATACTTTGCAATATAGAATATTTTTCTGCTTCGTATAAAATTATTCCAAAAAGGTACAGATACTTTTCTTATTTCCCATAACTCATACAATTGTTTTATATCTATAATCTATGAAATCTTGCGATAACCATCAATCAGTTGAAGGATGAAAAAAGACGCAAATATACTTTCTGTGTATGTGTGAGTGTACATTTGTGTATGTGCGTGCGTTATAAGTGTAAATATCTTGTTTGTGCAAACATGTGTAAGTGTTAGCACAAACAAACGCAAGCACGTATAAGTATTAAATAATTATGTTCTTCGAATCATTCGAAGTTTGAAACAAGATCGACGCGTAACCTGCACGCACCGTCGTCGTATAAAGCTTCTTATGTCAATCCTTCACCCTAACGTGTCTTGTCTAGAATTACTTTTCTTTTTATTTTTACTAATAATGCGACGATTGTGAATTCACGGCGCTGTCCTATAGTCTGTTTTTTTTTAGGAGAAAGAAGCTTTGTTATTAATAATCGGTAATTTAGCTCAAACTTCCGTTCCTTTTCGTGTTTGTGTCTCCATGAAAGCCTCTGATTTTGTTTAGTTTAAAGGGTTTAGAGGATCGTTATGTTGATCATTTTGACTATATGCTTGTTACATAATAATTCTTAATAAACAAGTAAATAGATCATAGACCACAATTTTAAAATCAATTTTATTCAAGTTTATCTTAATATCAACTAGTTTCTTTCGTTATTCGTCCTTCTTTCTATCTTCAAGTGAATTTCTCTTCTTCATACTGATAATCTTTTTTTTTCAGACATTCTGATTTATAATCAGTATACATTCTTCCATCTCTGCAAGTCTTGAATATTTTCAGAATCAGTAATACATTCTGACGTAAAGAAAGATTTTATTTTCGAAAAATTATCAAAGTGACAAATGAGAAAATTCACGAGAGCACCATATCTCACTTTTTTTCCCCCTTTCGCTTTCACGTATAACATATATTCTTTTGAGCTGCTACAAACTACGAAAGCACGTGGACCAATCGACGATAGACATAGCAGAGTGGGACAATAACCTTGTATCGGGAAGGGCCGTCCTGCTCTATCGAGACAAGAAATTGTTTGTAATTCTTTGTCAAAGCTCTTTCTTTCGAAGAGCATTGCTTTTAATTCTCCGCGCCGTTGTTGCTCTTTCCCCAGAACTTATCGAAGCGGTTTCGCGCTTTTTCCAAGACATCGCTCGCTGCCGAACGTTGCGCCGAACCTGGTATCACTGCCGGTGCCTCCAGAACGTGATAACCACTTGCAGTGGTACCTCCGGTACTACCTCCTATACTCGTAGTACCGCCGACGCTGCCACTACCGCCATCACCTTGAGACGGTGACTCGGCCTCGAGAACACGGTAACTCTGTTGCGGTGCAGACGACGTCGTGACTGCCACTGGTATGCTTTCCCTTTTTCTTTCCACCTCAGACGTCGGATCTTCCAAGCATCTCAGGTTTGTGCCCGCCACTGACGTTATCGACAATTCTGAGTTTTGTCGCTCTTTTATCTCCTCGTCAGTGACTTCCTTGAATTGAACAGAAAAAGAATTATTGCAAGCTGTAACATCTCTCAGACGTAGTAATCACCGTTTTGTATACGTTGTGTACTGTATTTAATATAATATAAATTATATTAAAGAATTATATTTGATTTAATTTTGGTGTAAATTATATTACATTTGGAATATTTAAGACAATATGTTTAGAAAACGAATGATTTAAATATATTCTTTAAATGTATATACAAGTTGTTTTTTATTTTAAGAAAGAAGTTTTACAGGAATCTTTAGAAAAAATATATGATATAACTCGGGGTCACTTTTATCTTGACATATATTGTAGCATAAAAGTATTAAGATAAAATTATTAAGAAATCAATAAAAAAACTTAAGAATATTTCATGTTTTATATAAAGTAAATGTTCTGATTAGTGATTGTGTTCTAATTTATGTACGTAACAATCATTTTTACTCGAGCCACTCGGATCGCAAAATCTTTCCAATAAAAGTTATAGAGAATTCAATTACGAACAATTTCCTTTGTTCTTATTTCCATACGATCAGGAAATTAGCGAAAAATGCGTGACGCGCGCGCGCGTTTCCGTTGCGTCGTAAAACCGCCAACATTTTAAAAAATTCTATCTCGACTTCTATTGGTCGTATGGAGTTAAAAAAAAAAAACAAATTGTGCGGAATTTTGTTAGCTACAATTTTCACATGTTGCTTTTTATTCGTAAACTTGATACTTTTTGAGTTATTAACGAAAAACTGATTTTTTTTTATCTTTCCTTCACTGCTGTGCCCGTAACGTAGCTTCTACGGGTGGAGACTTTTGATATATTAAAAAGTACCCTAAAACAAACCTCTCTACAAAATTTCAGGCCACTAAGTAATTTTTCAACCAAATTTTGCCATTTTACTGGGTTATTAGGTGTACAACTTTGCTTCCGTCGTTTTTCTATAGATGGCTTTAGCGGTAAGTGGTGGTCGAAATAAATAGATCATAGACGTCATACAATAAACTTGGGCATCTGTCAACATAACCCCATAGAAACATTAGTCGATTTGTATCTGCATCATAAAGTTATTCTCGATTGAAAATGTTAGTTTACAAGCCAAATTCTCGTCATTTGCGAGAGGTTTTAATTTTCTGCTTCAATATGAAGAAATCTGCGGCTGAGGCTCATCGAATGCTCTCAAATACTTATGGTGAGGCCGCTATTAGTGAAAGAACGTGTCGTGAATGGTTTCAACGCTTCAAGAACGGTGATTTTGACATCGAAGACCGGCATAGCGGTGGAAGAGAGAAGATTTTCGAAGATGCAGAATTGGAGGCATTACTTGATCAAGACTCGTGTCAAAATCAAGAAGAATTGGCACGATCATTGGGAGTGACTCAACAAGCCATTTCAAAACGCCTCAAAGCCATGGGAATGATTCAGAAGCAAGGAAATTGGGTGTCGTACGAGAGATGTTGAACGGCGTTTGCTTGCTTGTGAACAGCTGCTTGAAAGGCAAAGACGGAAGGGAATTCTGCATCGCATTGTGACTGGGGACGAAAAATGGGTTTATTACGATAACCCCAAGCACAGAAAATCATGGGAAGTTCCCGGCCATGCTTCCACATCGACAGCCAAACCGAATATTCACGGCTCCAAGATCATGCTCTGTATTTGGAGACATTACTTGATCAAAACTCGTGTCAAAATCAAGAAGAATTGGCACGATTTAGTTAGGAGTGACTCAACAAGTCATTTCAAAACGCCTTAAAGCCATGGGAATGATTCAGAAGCAAAGAAATTGGGACCAGCTCGGCGTAGTGTATTATGAGTTAAAACCGACTGAAACAATCACAGGCGATCGGTATCGAACGCAATTGATGCGTTTGAGCCGAGCATTGAAAGGCAAACGGCTGCAATACAACGAGAGACACGATAAAGTGATTTTGCAGCATTACAATGCTCGACCCCATGTTGCGAAAGTGGTCAAGACATACTTGGAAACGTTGAAATAGGAAGTCCTACCCCACCTGCCGTGATCTCCAGACGTTGCTCTCTCTGACTATCACTTGTTTCGACCAATGGCACACGGTCTAGCTGACCAGCACTTCCGGTCTTATAAAGAAGTAAAAAATTGGATCGATTCGTGGATTGCCTCAAAAGATGACCAGTTTTTTCGATGCGGGATTCGTACGCTGCCCGAAAAATGGGAGAAAGTAGTAGCCAGCAATGGACAATACTTTGAATCATAAATGTATAACCAGTTTTTTACAATAAAGCCTCAAATTTCGGAAAAAAAACGGTGGAAGCAAAGTTGTACACCTAATAACTCATTGTTAGTCACTAACTGAGACATTTTATAATATAAATAAATGTAATTATAAATATAAAATAAATATAATATGTAAATATAAATATAAATAAAATATCTCCTAAGATATTCATCTTTTAATGTGTGTTGACTATTCTTATTTTAATATTTTTTATGCATAATAAGATTCGAACAAAAACATATAACATTATATATGATATTTAAAAGAAAGTATGTGATTTGTGTTGTGTGTGTGTTCCGACCAATGGCACACGGTGTGTATGTGTGTATTCAATCTTATAAAGAAATGTAAAAGAGAGAGAGAGGAAGAGAAAGAAGAGGAACAAATATATTCAAAGATGTATAGTTTCTGACCTTATCATCCTTCGTAGGTATGTCCTGGGCATTCGTGGGCAACGGACTGTCCCTCTCCGAGTCTAGGTCCTTATGTCCATTTATGCCACTAAAACTACCGAGCGAGACACTCTCGCTTTCGGGCGACTTGTAGCCGGAGTGTTGTGATTTATGTTGAGCTGCAAGTTCCGGCGGTGCTGATTGTGGCGCTGATGGTAGCGAAGATGGTGCCCATGTCTTTGCCTCACTATGTGGACGCGTGAGAGGTTCTTTGAAAGAAATAATCGGAATTTTGATCATGATAATATCACCTGTTAATATATTGTATGTTAATGTGTATGCTAAATTATAGCGATGCCGCAACAAGTAAAATTTTCTTTTGAAATGCAATAAGAACGATTTCACCGATCTCAATGGCAATATATATTATCAAGGATATTACTCTTGATACACAAAAACTTGAAAACAACATCAAGAAATTTTAGCCGTCGCTCGTTATCTATTAAAAAGTTATTAACAAATAAATATAATATAATCTCTTTTTAGCTCTCTCTGATACTTCGGATATAAGACAATAAATTTTCGTACAGATTTTCAATTTTATGAAAATAAAATGGCTCTTTCAAAATAAAAACATTTGATAAATTAAAATTATTATATATATATTATATATATATATATACAGGGTGTTTGATAATTCGAACGTCAACCGTAAAATGCAAGTAGAGTAGGTTAAACTGAGTAGAAAAGTCCTGTATCATTTTGCGATTTTCGTAATAATTAATGAGATATTAATTAAAGAAGATCGACCAATACGCGCGAATCTAAGCGCGCGGCGAGAAGAGACAACCCACGATTATTGTGTAGCGTTTGAATGCGCGGGGAGAAGGAACAGCCTACCGAGAGGGAAAGAAAGAGAGAGAGAGAGATGCAAAACAATGCGAGAGAACAATTCGGGGCGGTCGCCGCGGTATTCTAGTATTACGCGCTTCTCGCAACGCTTTGTCACGCGCCTAAACAATCGCGTAACAATGGTTGTGGCTATCCCTTCTCCCCGCGCGCTAAAATGCTAGACAATAACGGTAGGCTGTTCCTTCTCCCCGCGTACTCAAACGCTACACAATAATCGTGGGTTGTCTCTTCTCGCCGCGCGCTTAGATTCGCGCGTATTGGTCGATCTTCTTTAATTAATATCTCATTAATTATTACGAAAATCGCAAAATGATACAGGACTTTTCTACTCAGTTTAACCTACTCTACTTGCATTTTACGGTTGACGTTCGAATTATCAAACACCCTGTATATATATATATATATACATATATATATATATATATATATATATACATTATAATTATTTATCTTATCTGTTAATATTTTCAGATACGAATTTATCACGAAAAAAGTATTTATTCATTTAAATTATGATACTAACGAAAAGTTAAATATCACAATAGTTAAATATTACACCAAATTTAGCTAAATACTCTACGAAAAATTTTTCAAGTTTTTTACAAAAATTATGCAATCTGTAATGTACTAGGTGCGCAACTAAGTTTCCGAGTTTTTTTATCAGTGAAAAATGGAAAATTTCAAGAGAAATACAAAAAATAGTTTATTCACAGTATCGTCCCTCGCTAGCTACACATTTTCGTCATCTCTCTGGCAATACATGAATACCGCGACGATAAAACGACGCGTCTTTGAACCGAAACCATTCATCCAACCAATTTTGCACTTCTTCGAAATTGGCCAAGTGTAGTCCAGTCAAGCCATGCGCCATCGACCGGAACAAATGATAATCGGAAGGGGCCAGGTCTGGCGAATCCGGCGGGTGCGGTAGCAGATCCCATTTTAGCGTTTTGATGGTGTCCTGGACGATGGAAGTGCGATGGCACGGAGCATTGTTGTGCTGTAATATTACTCGTTCGTGTCTCGTGCCATTCTGGCTATTTTTCGAGCAATGCATGGTTCAAATTGATCAGTTATTGTAGGTAGTGATGCCCATTGACAGCTTCGCCCGGTTTCAGCAGCGCATAGTACACGATTCCTTTCTGGTCCCACCAAACGCAGAGCATTGTCTTCTTTCCGAAGCAATTTGGCCTTGCTGTCGATGTTGATGCTTCGCAGGTGAAAGCCACGATTTTTTGCGTTTGGAATTCTCGAAATATTAGGGGCTGGAAAGTGTCGTTTCTGCGCATGCCATTTGTCAGCTCATTGTGTACTTCAAAATCGTGCCAAAGACATTTTAAAGTTAGAGTGACTTGTTTACTTGTAAATAATTAAATCTTAAATTTTTTTTGCAATTTGGAGTGAAATGGCCAGTCAAATACCAGAAGAGGCACATATCCGACATTGTAAGATGAACCCTGCAAAAAATTAATGAATTGGGGTGGGAGGTACTGCCTCACCCACCATACTCGCCCGATGTTGCACCATCGGATTTTCATTTATTACGATCGCTACAACACTTTCTAAGTGATAAAAAATTTGAAAATTTGGATGATATCCAAAATGCTATCTCCAGATATTTTGCTAAAAACTAATTGATTTTTATCGATCCGGCATTGAAAATTTGCTCACTAGATGGTAAAAGGTTGTTGATAACAAGGGTGATTACATCATTGATTAAAAATAAAAATTTGTTAAAAATTTATTTGTTTGAATTTAATGTAAGAAAACGACATTACTTTCCGGTCCCCCTAATCCACTTCTCATCGCCAGTAACAATTCGATGCAGGAAACTTTCTTTTATGCCGCAAAAGCAAAATTTCGGAAGTGGCTCTTCGATTTTCCATCTGTCTCTCAGTCAACTCATGCGGCACCCATTTTCCTTCCTTTTGAATTTTTCCCATGGCATGTAAACATTTGGAAATACCTTGGCGAGTCATGTTTAATGCCTCCGCAAGTTGATCTTGTGTTTGCGTATCATTTTCATCCAATAACGCTTGCAGATCGGCGTCTTCAATTGTTTTTGGTTTTGTCCTCAGTGTCGAAATCGCCACTTCTGAAGCGTTTAAACCAATCTTCATAGGTAGTTTTTGTTGGTGCATGTTCGCCGTAGGCGTCCTCAAGCAAACGACGTGCTTCAGCTGCATTTTTTTTTCAAGTTAAAGCAGAAAAGCAAAACTTCCCGCAAATGCTGTTTATTTGGCACAAAACTCGACATCTTCATTGTTAGAAAAAATATTTTTGCGTTGCAATATGTGTATTACGACTGGTTATTGTTGACAGATGTCCAAGCTATAAAAAAAACACAACTTCAGACATGTATGTCGACTACATGTGTCGTTAGCGCCACCCATGTGTGAAACCCGGAAACTTAGTTGCGCACCTGGTATATGCAATTATAATACCTTTTTGGAGAAGCAACTATATGTGTTTTTACACCAATTGAGTCATCTTATTATTCTGTGTATAAAGTATTAAAGTACAATTATAAAAATATACAATATATGTAATATATAATAATATAATAGAGAGTTTACGAAATGTTTTATAATTCTTATTAAAATATGCCAGAGCAAAATACAAAATATCTCATACACTACTGTATTTGTAGTAACTATATTGTATGCAGAATAACTAGAAGAATCATTATGTAAATTGTAAAAAATAATATAATTACATTTTTAAAAAATGACAATAACTTCGAAATCTCAAAAAATATAATCTTGAGAAAAATTGTTTAATTATCATATTAGTATTTGTTTATTTTAAATAAATGTTTTTTCTGTCTTTTTTGTATCATCAAAAACAAGTGAGATGATCAAGTTAAGTAGAATTTAGACTTTGTATAATCAAGGTTATTAAAATCGATAAAATCGACTAAGTTGCATTTTACTGTATTTTTTTCAAATATACTTCTTACACGTTGCGTCAATTTCATGTTTTATAAAAAATAGATAAAATTTTCAGTAGCACAACTAATTTCCTCGAAAAAGTTACAATTTTGTGATTACAATATCTTCCGTCGAGAGTCTTGTTTTACCTTCCCGAACGTTCTGCGTAACGGTGAAAGTCTTGCCGGTGTCGAGGGGTACGGTCCAGTTTACGGGTTCCGGAGAGCGCATGATCATTTGCTCTGGCGATTTTACCCTTGTCGGCTCTGGTGGACTCTTCACCACCGGTTCGTCGTCCAACCAAGGGCTTGCTTGGGTGACAGACGCTGGCACCACTTTTGTCGATTGCGACGGTGGCGTCGAAGCAACACTCGAGTCTCCGCCGGTGATATCCCCATTTATTTGGGGTTCCGCCGTCACTAGAACGTTTGGAACGAACCGCTTTATCGTCGGCGTAGATGGTCGTTCTAGCTTCCCAAACCCCCCTCCCCCCTATGTTCCCTCAAGCTTATACTCGATGATGAGTCGAACTATCGTGATTGATTCTTATACTTGATACTTTGTCTCTCTTTTGATACTATTTATTTATACTACTATTTATTCATACTACTATTTATTCATTAATTTATCAAATAATATGCAACAAGCGATAACATTTAAGACGTCAATTATTGCAATGCAATTTAGTTCGACATTTGAAGTTTGACTTGAAAATTTCCATAACTTTCCATAACAATTAGAAAAGTGTTAAGTTTCAAAAGTCACAATGCAAATTATTTTCTTCATTATCCTCATTATCATCGCAGCGGCAAAGTTGTAGTAGTGATTTGTCAGAAATCAATGCATTTAGGATGTTTATTTCTATGTGTGTGTTACAAAAATTGCGAGGAATACGGAATTAAGCTGGATAGTGTCATTAACATAAATTCGGTACGTCCAAAGCGTTGATAAATCCGATATGATCGGATGACGAGGAAATCAATCTTTTCGCTGAGATATTTTATAATTATATATTTTATAAATTATCGAAATATCCTAATTAATATAAATTCATTTAACATTTCATTTATTAGCTATGATATAATATAAATATATTAATTTAATTAAATGACTATATTGTAAGGCTCAAACAGTTAAAAAGTAAGTAAACTAATGGAAAAACAACTCACAGAGTCACAATATAGTGTTCGTCGAGATGATTTATTACGAATAAAAATTTAACATACGTCTCAGCCTGTCATTAGACCATTTTCAATGTAAAAAAGTTAAAAAAATGTGTGTTCGAGGTCGAACCCTAATTGTTTTTCCTGAAACAATTATTAGTTTGTTAAAGTATAGCATCATATGCTAAAATGTAAGAATCCGATGGATTCTCAAATTTTCGAGCTTTCAATTGTTGGTTTCTTGGGGCAGAGTTCATTGTCAGACGAGCTTCAGAAAGAAAAATCGTCGTAGAAAAACACTCGAGACAAAACGAGAGCTTTCGACAATACTATATCGACAATATTAAAATTGCCCGCTAACGCGTCGGCATTGAACTAATAACATCGGTAAGACATTTCGTCGCTCGCAGAATCCATCGCGTCAATTGTATCAGTCATATTGAATCTAATTTTACTTTTTTTCAGTTTTTTATGTTTCTTATGAGTGTTATTAAACTTTTTTATCATTATTATTTAATTATGTGATTTTTCTTATTTAGGACAAAAATTACGCTTATTGTGAACTGTGCGATAAATATATAAAGCAAAAAACTTTGCATTTTTGCGTATATCTACCAATCATTATTGTTATATTTTTAACCTTCTTATACTGAAGATGATCTACTAACAGATTGAAACATATGCAAAATTTTTATTTGTAATAATTTATCTCGAACCCTGTTGTAACTCTGAGTCTCTTCCCCATTAATTTATTAATTTAATAATTTCATATTAAATATATAATAAATATTAAATATATAATTATTTACGGATCGATATAATGATACTATCATAAATCTGGTAATTGATAGAAGTATGTTGATGAAGCAGTATAAGGATTAATGAAAAACCTATGTTTATAAACTACCGTTCATCGAGACAGTATCTAAGTATTTAGTAGTATTTATAGTTTTTTCACACATACTCGTATCACATTGGAGTGAATATTAAGCGTTGAAAGTGCTAATTATTTTACGCTGCTGCAACGAGATATCTTTGCCTCCTTAACACAGGAAATGTCGGATTTCTTGAGATATTTTTATCTTTGTGAACCTAGCACCATTAAAAAAAAGTTCAAGTACATGACATAATTAAGGGAGAAAACCAAGGCAACAGCCAAAAAGAAAGCTATTTTTTACTTTTTTGTTAGTAAATAAAAATTTTTTTATAAAATATTTTTATTGGCATATATACGAAAGTATATATCTCAAACTAATTTTTCCTACAAATAATAAAGAAAATATTGATTATTGCAGTCAGTAGCCGATGGTGTAAGGGGCCTCCAAAATTTTTTATAAAACGGTTGTCTAGTGTTTCAACGGCAGCTCTGAAACAAAAAAGGATAACATTTTCTTAAAATTGGCCAGAAGGGTCGAAAGAAAAATTGAAGTCGATTTATTAATATTCATTGGCGAAGGAGAGTATTTGTTGATTATCGAATTTGTTGATTTTCTTAAAACTTTAGACAATAACTTTAGTTGCATGTACAAATGTAAAAAATAATTTGTTATAAACTTTTAAAGAAAAAGTCGACAAATTTATTTAAAAAATTGATATTTTTTTAACACTACAAAGAAACTAATTATCCAATCAAAAATCCCATACGTGCAACTGAAGATAATGTTATTAAATACCACAAATAAAAAATAGAAGTTAATTGAATGAAAATTAACTAAATTAACTAGCCTAGTTTGAAAAACATTTTGATACATTTTGAGAAAAATGCGTGTTTTGCAACAATTATTTATGTAATATTGAAATTTCTTAACTTACAAAGAACATCTATTCCAGGACCATAAAATGTATCTTCTAAAGCAAGGTCACATAATCTTCTGCTTCGTTAGAGTTTTTGTTGTAATCGGAAATACAGAGCGCTTATCCCATATTCGGCTGCCTGTGGTCTAATTTGGAAGACCTCCATTATTTGTATAATAATCCATTGTAACTATTATTGAAGAGAATTATGGCTAAATAAATAGCCGGTTAAACTATTGTAGCTCTCTTCACTCGAAAAAACTTTCTTTTGTTTTAGGGACAAATTTCCAAACGAGAGCGTTGGAGTTTTCGTTAATATTCTGAGTAAAACATTTATTTCTTTAAGAGCTCTTTATTGCTCGGGTCCTCGTAGATTGGTATGATGGCAGCGACAACATTCTCCGGTAGTTATTTTATCCGGTAGTTTTTTATTTTTGTGACATAATATTTAAAGTACAGTTGGCCTTCTGTAGCTCCGTTTTTTTTTTCGAATTTCACTTTAATATTTTAAAGGCATATTTTTGAAATCTCAAGCACTTAAAAAATGCAAAACAATTTGATTCTTTTCAAACTTTTCAAACTTTCTGGTTTTCCCCCTCAAGTGTAATTTTACGCTAATTTGTTGCTGTAGTTTCGAATTTTGTACTCTTATCTATTCGCAAGAAATTAATAGCAAAAATATGAATACAGTTTTCGTTACATTACCACTTCCAGTGTACTTCTATATTAAAAAACATGTATAGATTATCGTGAATAAAGAATCGATACCAGAATTTTATGTTAATTTTCTGCTTTAAAATAGTGCAAAGAGGTATACAAAATATTAAACAATTACATATGACGATACCAATACCGATTACCGTAACCGATAACTACATAAGAACAAAACGGTTAAAAATAAAAATTTACTTATATAAATTTAACTAAACTCTCCAATTAAATACTCATAAACTATGTTTTAGAATTTATTGTTCATCACAATCTACTTTAAAAATAAAATAAAAAACGAACAAAGATACAAGAGCAAAGTATGTTAAACCAATTAGCCATTGTGATTTTGGTCTTAAAAATGATTCTAGAATTATGTGCTCTCAAAATATCTTAATTTTCGAATTTGGTGCTCATTGTTTAAGTTAGCAAAGTCATTCAATAGTGTGGCAGTCATAAGAATAAAATATGATAAACATATTAGTTACCGTATACATTTTAATGTAAAAATATTTCTTGAATTAATTTGTTTTAGAAATTTTTTCCCGCTTTTATTGCTGAGTATTAATAATATCAAATAAGGATAAATGTTGTAAATTTTATTATGATTGTAGGTTGGTCAGAAAGTCTTTTCGTATTTTGATTCGCCCTACTTGGAGTGTTTGCATTCAAAGCAAACAACCAGAGGGAGGGGAAAGAGCGATTATTTTGAATTCACCTTGTCAAACTGTTACAAACGGAAAGTGGCAAAATGGAGCTTTCAAACACAAAAGCAGCAAATTAGACAAATTTTGTTATACGAGTTTAAAAGGGGCATGAACGGGTCTCAGACCCATTAAAAATTTACGTGAAGCTTTCGGACAGGTATGATTACCGTCATGCCAATTTTGATTTGAAAAATTTTGGAATGGTAATTTTAACCTAGAGAACAAATCCAAAACTCTTACAATTGTGTTTCGATATAAATATTAGAAGCGTATGAGCACATAATTTGATCTTAAAATGATTCTAAAATCATTTCAAGACCAAATTCAACACATCAATTAATTCGACATGGCAATAAATTCGATACAGTAACTATTTAATTTTAACTTTACTCTTTTCGTAATGCTAGCACCATCACAGTTTTGAATGTCTTTGTTAACAACGAGCAAATTCAGAATTATGGTATTTTAAAAGCAGATAATTCTAGAATCGTTTTAAGACCAAATTTGGCATAGAGTAATTTGTTTAACATACTTCACTCTTGTACTTTTGTCCTTTTTTGATAATTTGTTGCATGAGCAACAAATTCCAAAATAACATATTTTACAAATATCTGATTAAAGAAAGTATCTGATTAAGTTTAGTGTTAAATTTATATGGGTAAATTTTTATCTTTGATCATTTTGCTCTTATGCGGTTATGATAATAATATCATCATAACTATTCAATATTTCAATATTTATATTTCAATACTTGAATATATTTCAATATTTCTCTTTGCAGTATTTTACAGCACAAAATTAACACAAAATTCTTTTTTTGTTTATTCTATACTTTTCTATTACTTTGTTTATTCTATATTTTTCAATTAGTGCTAGTGTAACGTGAAGCACCCCTCCATTTTTGCCATTAATTTCTTGAATGAAAAGGAGCAAAAAAATTTGGGACTAGAGCAACAAATTAATATAAAATTAGCACTTAATGCTGTATACTCAAACTTTTTTTAAACAGTGGGAGTGCTAGGTTCACAAAGGTGATATTTTTGTTGTTTTCCATATGTATATATATATATATATATATCTGTATACGTTGCCATAAGAAAAGATAAATAAATTTAATGCCGGTATTGAATACAGGCGAAACTCTCTCGAGCGTGAGTAAAAAATACAAAGACCGCTGAATGTATAACCTGTAAAGTACATTGATGTATTCAAAATACAATATAAAGGTACAAAACAATGCAGCTACACAAACATAGGGGAAGAGAGGGAGAGAGTAAGAATAGCAGAGATAAAGGAAAGAAGAGAAAGATGGAGCAAAAATTAGAGAGAGAAGAAGAGAGGAAAGGAGAAAAAAGAGGCACAAAATGTAAACATATTTACATATATTTAGATATACACACGTATGTGCTGTAGTATGCAGGCGTGTATATATTTGCGCAACAAATTGACAAACAGCTTAATGTAGATATTATTTTGTTGGTAATTATAAAAACAATTTACTCGATCTCCCATACTTGGACCGTACTTCATTCATGCTTTAACACTTGTTATGCATCAATTAAGTCTTCGCAATACATGAAAAAAACAAAGACTCATCTTGCACGCTAAACGGAGTTTTATTGTTTATTTTCAAAAAGCATAAGTATGTACCTAATACGATAAAAAGAGGAGAGAGAAGAAAAAGAAAGGACAGAGAAACAGAGGGAGAGAGAAGAGAAAGGAAGAAGAGTAAGGGAATAGAGGAAGGGAGGGAGGGAGGGAGAGAGAGAGAGACGTTCTTTTATAACAAAACATTTCGATCAAATTGCTTCAAATTATTGTCTTGATTTACCCTGATTTCGCTTATTTCAGTTTTACTTATGGATCTTATTATTCTAACGAAATAAAGAATGGATGTTTCTCTTTTGGGGGAGCTTTTATTCTTTGATATTAATGTAAAACATTTATTCAATTTCATTAAATAAATTAAATGTGAATCCTTATTTTGGAAATTTTACAGATTTTAATAGATTTCTCTTTTATTGAAGGTTCTGAAAATATTAGAATTTATTAAGGTGTTGGAATTCAACTTTAAAATAATTCGAGAGTTATTCTCTTCAGTTTTTCAATTATTATTTTTCTATCAGTTTGACTATCAGCTTAGGAGAAATATCGGATGAAAGACTGTACTCTAGCTGCGTTACTATAATAAATGTATCATTATATTGTTAGATAAAAAAAAGAATATTTTCATTTTAGAAGCTCTATAAGTGAAAGTTTGTAGCTAATAATAAATTAAATCGTACGGAAGATACAAATCGATTACAAATCACTGCGATCTAATGTATATAACATATTATGTGATAGTAGCTAAAGTTGAAAGTAAATAATAAAATAAATATATAATAAATAAATACGCGTTCGGAAAATAATCGAATCAATTTGCAAAAAATATAATCCTACAAAAAATGTGAAATCTTTTAATTAATAGTGTAGCTCCTTTTGCTTTTACATTTGCAAAACTTTCCATGGTATTATTTAGAATTACGGACCACCCTTCGATGACCTTGACCTTAATGTTGTCACCACATATGTTGTCAAGGTCATCCTCGTGAGTGACCTTCGGAAGGTTTTAGTCGTCGGTTATTACTTGTTAAAAAGTTATTAACAAAAAAAGTTTGAAAAATGTGGCCACATGCTCATGCTCTGTAATCAATCCCTTCTATCTCAATCCTTTCTCAAAAAGTGCGAAATTTGAAATATGATGTAAGAGTGAAAACGTGTAAAACCTAGCTTCGCGTCAAAAATTGCAAACTCATGTGAAACTTCACTTCGCATTAAAAAGTATATGCGTGGAGGCATTACCGAGAAACTACACACATAAGTGTGGGTAGAACTCGCTTCGCGTGGAAAGTTGTAAACCCATGTGGAATCTCACTTCGTATTAAAGAATGTACGCTGCCATCTTTCGCCACACTGCCGGGCTGCTTCACGAAACTAGGGGGGGGGGGGGGTAGGCTCCACTACCGAGAAACTAGACACATAAGTGTGGATGGAACTCGCTTCACGTGGAAAGTTGTAAACCCATGTGGGAAACCTCATTAAAAAGTGTACGCTGTCTAGTTTCGTGAAGCAGCCCGGCAGTGTGGCGAAAGATGGCAGCGTACATTTTTTAATACGAAGTGAGATTCCACATGGGTTTACAACTTTCCACGCGAAGCGAGTTCCACCCACACTTATATGTATAGTTTCTCGGTAGTGGAGCCCCCCCGTAGGGGGGGGGGGCGGAACACACTGCCCCATGCGTACACTTTTCAATGCAAAGTGAGGTTCCACATGGGTTTGCAATTTTTGACGCAAATCTATGTTTTACGCGTTTTCACTCTTACACCATATTTCAAATTATGCGCTAACTTAGAATTGTGTAGACTTCGAGTAATGAGCCTAATTAAAGCAGTGAATTAATAAAAAATTATTTTATTAATATTAATGTATATTTTATTCATTGATATTTATATTTATGGGATTATCTGTACGAAAATCTATCGTATATTGGTTTATTTTCGGATACCGTTTCAAAGTCATAAGAAATATCAACAACAGTAGGAATGGCATATACACACACAGTGTCGTGAAACTTCTTTTGTTCATTGGTCATTGGCGGTGGATATGTAAAGCTGTATTCAAAATAACTGCTATATTTTCCAAACTTTTTTTGTTAATAACTTTTTAACGAGTAATGACCGACGATTAAAACCTTCCGAAGATCACTCAGGAGGATGACCTTGATAACATCATATGTCAAGGTCAAGGTCATCGAAGAGTGGTCCGTAATTCTAAATAATTACCGAAAATGTAATAGAAAATCGAGTATCCAAAATAAAAATATAATTTATATCTCAAATCTTTATGGTAATCTTTAAATTTTCGGTTTTGCATTTTTTTAATTTATAAGTATTTAATAGAATTGTGTGAGAAATGAATGATTTTTTTTCTTATAATTAGCTTGAAAACGAAATATAATTCCTTCCCTAAATGTAATTTAGAAACTAGAAGTAACTTATCTTTTCAAACCTCAAAGAAAAAAATAGTGCTTTATACGTATAAAATCGTACTTTCTTTCATGTATCCAGAATTGAGATAGATAAAAATATATTCATAGAATTTAAATACTAACTCCGTTAAATCCATTCTATCGTGCAACACGATAATAAATGGAAGCTAGGATTCACAGAGAAATATGAAGAAAAAGGAAAAAAATACAGATCAGTGAACAAAAGAGTGAATATACAGGATGTTCTACTTTATCAATGCACTTTGACTTGAATATCTTGCGAACTCGAATGAGATAACAAAATCGAGTTTTTTAAGGTCGTATTGTTTCAGAGAAAGACGTATTTTGATAAGAAAATTTGATTTTGGATAGAACTAGATAATAATCATAACACTGTAGAATACTTTATTTTTTTAAATAACATTTGAATATTTTAAATACCTATGTAGTTTCTCACAAAAAATTCAATGGCTACTCACTGAAGATTATAGGAGATCAAATGATAGAAACAGATCTTAAATCTTAAACTTTTTTAATTGTTGATATTGTAATACTCGAAATATAAAAAAGCACGACGACAAGAATAGAGCGACACGGTCCACACAAAATAAAACATTAAAAGCGCTCCATACTTCATACACAATTCATTGGTTACTTACTACATGATAGGTTTTTAGAATTGATTTTTGGCTTCGTTTTAGATCTGATCTTGAATGTTTATCATGAATAACAAAATAAAAATTTTTAGGACGCTTCGCGCTACACACAGTCAAAAAATTTGAATAGTTAAGCTAAAAAATAAAAAAATCATTAGTTGTGATAAAATACAATAACCATTAAGTTCCAAATAATAGTTTATTAATGTTTAATGCATTATAAATGATTATATATATCACTGATTTCTTTTTTAATAATATACTTAAAAGTGAAATACGTTTCTATAATAAGCGATACGTTTCTATAACAAAAGTTACCCGAACTTCTTGAAAATGCCGACCTCTTAATTATAGACTTCTATATACCACTGGACTGAATACTTCACCGCCATTTTTGTTCCAAAAATGGAACAAAATGGAAGATGACATTGAATGTTTCTTATATTCACATGACGAATTTAACCTTCCGTTGCAATATCTAACAGCTATATATTTGGGCTATAACATTTATTTTAAGCCATTACTAACCTTCAGTTTTTTAAAGTTTTATTCTATCCCTCTTGTCAATTTGCCCTTTATGTTTTCTCTGTGCTTTGTTTTTAGTGTCTGGCCAAGTGAAAGAAAAATTGTTTCAAGAAACAGAGGAAAGTAATGGAAAAATTGGTATCTCTATGAGTTTAGCTGCGTTCAGTAATTGTAAATCTAAGACATCGTAATGCTCTTTTACTTCACAAGTCGTTCGGAAATACATATCTGTGTCATCTAATGTTCGATAACAAGTTTTGGTTTCACAGCAAATTCAGAGCAGTTTCGAGCTCTTTAATTCGCTCTGAATTCAAAGTCTGAACTCGTCCGAAAGAAGACGGTTGTCTACGCCCGAAAATTAAATTGTTAGTCGAAATGTAATTAATCGAGGAAATGTATTTTGAATGTTTTATCAGAAAAACAAGGTACAATTGGTGAATTTTTGGAATGTTTAAAGTTTTGTTCTTATTATCGTTATTGCAAAGAAAATTCTGAGCAAAATTTAAAATAAAAATGTAATCTTCCATAGTAATGTATAAATAAATTAATCAATCAATCATAAGCCTGAAATGAATTAAGTGATTGAAAAAACGGTATAATCAAAATCCAGTCACAATTATAATTAGCTCACATAGAAAATCCGATTTCTGAAAACTTGAAACAGTATTAATCATGTGAAAAGATGCGAAAATTTTATTCTAAAACAGAATAGGATTAGTTTTGAGCAGCTCTGAGAACTCTGAATCATTTGGCATTAAGTTTAGTACTTGATTTGCTTAAAGCTCATATGATTCAAACTTGACAGCTGCTCGCTCGCATCTTAGATTTTTTGCCGAACGCAGTAATTGTGATAATTCATAGATGAAAAATAGACTGACAAAAGGTTAAAGGACGGAACATTTTTCCAAAAAGATAAAGCATATTTTTTAGTCATATTTATATAATTATTATCCACGCTAGCAGAACGGGCGATCGTGATGTGTGAACGTTGTAAAGTAGAAAGTAGCCATTCGGTTTTCATTTCCAGGTGTCGATCATGTAATTTTTTCTCCTAGGAAGGAATCGTGTCAAGTAAAAAATTTCACGCAAACTATTGTAGAAGAAAACGTAATGATATATTATTATTTAGTTTACGTAAAAATTTTCACTTTTTACGATTTCTGTTCTAGGAAAAAATTAATGATCGATACCCTGACTAGTATTCATAAATCCGTTCTTATTTCAAAACCGTTTTAAGTATGCTAATATGGCTTTGTGATTGGTTTATAGTATTTTAATACACTCTTAAACATAACAAACAAACTATGAATATAAGTTTCTGTCTTTTTTTATCACATTCGAAATAATGTGAACAATTCAGTAGTATATGTATAGAAGTGCTTTTAATTAAGCAAAATCTATATTTTCAACAAGATGGCTCACCTGCACATACGCTAGAATTGTACAGAACACGTTTTGACAAATGTTTTTAAAGTTAGATTGGAAGAGATGACTCTATAAATTGATCTTTACGTGTTATTTTTTTACTTTTTCCTGTAGGGATTTCTGTGAATATCTCAAAAACATTATTTATTGAAAAAGATTGTCCAAATGAATTAAAAGCGAGCATTACAGAAGCATATCCAAATATCTCAACAAGAAAATCGTTAATATACTGTGATCTTTTTAACTATGTTAAAACTCTGTATATGCAGCTAGGGACATCAATTCGAACATTATCAACGATGATAATGATTTAAATTTTCCATTATTTAACTTCCAATAACTTTGAGTGGTCATTGAATCTGTCATGAGAAGAGCAATAAACGTAGTTGTTCAAAAAAATTGTGTTCCATTTAAAAAAGTTGACTTTTTTTAGAGTTACAACCGTTTATGATAAACAATCAATAAGAAGACACTGCCAATTACTCGAGATTTATTTAAGCCTCAGTAGTCGAATTGGCTAAATCTACCCCGCATAGAGAGGTCTTAGGTTTGAATTCTGGCTGGAGTGCGTAATATGTTAATAATATTTTTCGTAACACATTCTTATCCTGTGTTGGGGAAGAGAAGAGAGATGTAATAGATATGTATTAGTATCGTTATTAAATTGATAACTAATTTAATGTGTATTATATTTATAATAATGATCGTACATTTTTGGGCTAAGATTGCGTTTTCAAATCTGTTAGTCGCGACATGTATTCCGCTGGCAGTAAATGTATATAAATTCACACGAAGAATATCATTGATATAAAAGATCCAGCGCCGCGTAATTGGTAGTTTCTTCTCATTAAAAGTTGATTTTATTTTACCTTGATGCCTATTCAACTATTTACCTATTCAAAATCAAATCTTTTTTTATCAAAATGTAAAACTTCTCGAAACCATACAAGCTGGAAAAACTGCATCTTGGTATCATGTTCTCAAGATATTCAAGTGCGTTGATTAAAATAAGGTACCTTGTATATACAAAGACAGAAAAGGAAGATATCTTACATCAACCATAAAATTACAATAACAATATATAGATACACAGAATACACGAGCACACGAAGCAAAGACACTGGCTAATGATTGGACAAAGTTAAAAAAAAGTGCGAGAGACTATAAATCGGGACTCTTTTTTTAGCCACGGTACAACATGCTACTTACTAGCTTGGACGGCGGTAGCTCGATTTGACGCGGATCGCATATCGAGGGATGATTTGGATGATGGATCATCGCCGGCGGCTGCAGCCGCAGCTGCTGGACGTCCGCGGGCCAATTTTGCCTGAGCCTCGTCATTCGCACCACGGTACCTTTGATTTAAATCTTTAACGCCGCGCTCCGGCCTGGCCGCAGCGGCAGCGCCCGACGTAGGTGGGTGATGGACGGTCATATGAACCGAATACTTTACCGGGGAACGTTTTACCGGGGCAGTACTTTCGCTAGTACTGTTAGCGGTAGTGACAATGATGTTAGTGGTGTTGGTAGTGGTTGTGGGTTTGGCGTGATGAAGAGGGCGATGGGGAAGGGCGGTGGTCGCGAGAAAAGCTAGAACATATTGTACAAGAAAATCGTACAATTGATGAATAGAATCCTCGAGGCCGTATCTTGTGCGCGCACATATACTTAATCACGACGATTCTTATTTTCACCGGAAGCCGATCAGTATCCTTGATGTCGTTTCACTCTCGCAAAACTTAGCGCGGGAGGAAAGCTTCCAAGAAAAAATGAACGATTGATCTTTTTGAGAAAACTTTTTTAATCGTCTTAAGAACATTCCAAATATTTTTTCTAACAATATCTCGATCTCTCGCTTTCTCAATAATTATTTGATATGTTGTCAAATTTCAAATATTAACTTGTAACTACACAAATTATCGCTACTTAGATAAACAAAGCTTGTATTTTTCATGGAATTAATAACAATTAAGAACCGAGTTTGACTCACGTAAAAAAAGATGTGCTGTAAAATTTAAAATATGTTTTGTAAAATAGGACGAGTTTCTTACTCAGATTTACTCTGATTGATGTGTTCTTTTATTATAAGTGTAAGTTTTGAGAAGGATACAAACAGATTAAAGATGTTAAAAATTGCAAAAATTAAAACATAAATTTATTTTACTTATTAAACTTATTTCTAATTTATAAAGAAATAAATTAGAATATGTTTTTTTTAGATATTTTCACCGGCTAGTTTTTGAAAAAAATTGATAAAAAACAAAAATTTTGTAATGAGAAGATGGTGGTGATGTAGAAGAGATTGTAATATGAGAATTGCTTAAAGATAAATAAAACCTATTATATTTAGCAGTAAGTCGCCATAAATACTTTTAAAACAACATTCTGTCTGTTATCCTGGTATCTTCAGGTAAATTAAATAAAAGACTGAAAAGAGTGAACATGATGTTTTGGACTATCACAAAACTTTTACTTTAGGGATAAGATTAGACAGGGGGGAATAAGTTCGTTTTTCTCAATAAGTTGAGTGCTTTGTGTTCAACGAGTTATTTTTTCTTTTTTTGACATGACTTTTTCGTTTTTTCCTCCATTTTTAATTTCTTTTATTTTTCTCTGCAATTGTTTTATTAATAAAAATACTTTTTTATTTCGCATTCATTCTCAATGACTGCAATTATTCCAACTTTGAGTTTTTATTTATGTAATGTTACCCCAAGTAATTTTTTCAATTAATAATAAAATCTGTTTAAAAAAATTATAAGTCTATATTTGACATTTCTACATAAATAAACAATCATGTTCTTTGCAATTACATATACTTCTACTTTAAAATTCTTCAAACTCTTTATTGTTTTATTGTTTTGTTTTACTTATTCATATATTTTTTATTATCCTTTTTAATTAAAACACATTTTAAATTCTCATTCCAAGACACTCCAAACTTCAACTATTAAAATTTTTTTCAAAATTAATATTTGAGATTTCTCTATATATATGTATGTATAAAAGCGTTATTTCCCTCTCATTGTCTATCTCAGTCTTACAATTTCTCTCTCTCTCTTTTAAGATTTAAGCCTTAAGATATAATATAAGCTTCGATATGTCAATATCATACTGATATTCAATATATCAATATAATTGTTGATTCCCCTTTTCTTTGATTGAGATAAAGAGTATGTAAAGATTAAAGCACGAGTATAGAATTCACAATTTTTTCATACTCAAAAGATATTCTTTCTAACACAAACGTATTATATATTCTCGTTTATTTCAAAACTATCGATTTTTCCATATACTTTATATTAGTATCACATCATTATTTGTTACTACATTAGAAATTTAAATTCTATCACATTTTTAACAAAAGGCAAGCATTATTATTCCTTACAATCTATCAAAGATTCAGATTCCTACCAAGTTCTTGTCGTTTTTGTTGTTGATAATTAATTGTTGGTAAGATGAAGATGAATGAAGGATATAGGTGGTGGAAAATGTTCCGGAATGATTGAATGTCTTGTAAAAAAAAAAAAAAAAAACAGGTAAAAAAATATTTCTCATAAAGTTTCAAATATTATAAAGTTTCAAGAAATCCGTAATGATGTTATTCTGGTGTGTCCCCTATTCCTCTTGTAGTAATTTTGGATTTGACAAAAAATTTTAAGTAAGAAGGAAGATTAAGTGACTCTTTTTAGAAAAAGCACAAAAAATTTTTTAAAATTTTCTTTATGTTCTATGTCTTATATTTCTTACTTATTGTTTAAAATAAACCAATCGATTTCAATCAATTTTAAAACTGATATTTCACTACTCTGTGATATTTTTATTTTTTGAATGTGTAATGGAGTAGTACTATCAATATTTTCACTAAGAAAGATTTTGTATACTGTATTTTTTGTTTTTTGAGGGGTTTTTATGTTATAAAATGTTATAAAAATTAAATTATTCTTTAAAATAAATACTTTTAAAAAATGTCACAACTTACGGAAAAGCAAATTTTTTTATGATGATGTAGGTCAAACAATCAGGTAAGAAATCTCATGATCAAGTACAAAATCTATAATGATACTTTTTGAAATTATATAAATTAAATATATAACAATAAAACAAAAGGCTCTAATATAAAAAAAAATATAAACAAATAAAAGAAGAGTAAATAAGAGCCAAGCGCGGTTAATTCGCAACAAAACTTCTTATGGAAAAAATATTCAATCCTGAAACGACCTTCTGATTTAATGTGCTCCGTGGACGCAGGATCTTTTCCGACGCGGACTACAATTCGTAAGGTGTACCTTTTATTGACTTCGTCGATAATCGATTCTGTAGATAATTCGCAGTGTCAACTGCCTCTCTCCAATACTTATTCGGCACATTAGCATCAACTAACATCTGGCCATTTCCATCAAAGAACGATTTTTTCTTTCTGCGACGTCATTCTGTTGAGGTGAATAAGTTGTATATTGCACTTGAATATCTTCTTGCTTCAAGTACATCTTTAATTCGGTGTTGACATATTCTCTTCCTCGATCCGACCTGATGAATTTTGGCTTTCTATTGAATTACGTTTTTATCCTTTCGATGTAGTCTTTTATGTGTGTAGCTGTTTTATTTTTACTTTTTAAAAAGAACAATTCCAAGTATCGACTGTCATCAATTGTGAGGATATACTTTTCCTTCTTGGTATAGGAGTTTGTATTGGTCCACACAAATCAGTATGAAAGAGATTCAACGTTGATGAAGTTCTACTTCCTGATTTCTTTGGAAAGGGTTTCCTTGCCATTTTTCCTTTAATATATGTTTTATATGTCATCCTTACCCTATACAGTCAACAAATCTTGAGATCCGTTACAAGTCTGTTATTTGTTAGTTGTCTAATTGCATCTGGGTCCCGATGTCCAAACCGATGCCAGATGCGCTGGCAGTTTTTATTGTGCTTTTGAATTACGATATAAGCCTGTTCAATCGTCTTGCGATGTAAATGTTTTGGACAAAGATTTTCTATTTTTTTTTTTATTCTTTTCGAAGAGATGCTAGTTAACACTCTTCCTATTTAAGATTTTGTGCCAATTCCTAAAAAAAAAAACTACTAAACAATGGGAATACTAGAATAACATTATTAAATGGATTTCTTGAAACTTTAAGGTTTTAGTAAACACTTTCTTCAAAAAAATGCATTGTTTACGAGATATTTAAAATAATCTGGAATATTTTCCTTATATCTCGAAGTCATCAAAATAAATTAATTGTTCACTTTCGTTCGAATATATAAGAGTCTAAATCGCGCGCGCGCCGTCACGAAAATGAATCATACCAACCATAATATGTTACCGTATACCGACTGATCATAAGGTAACATCAGTTCTTGTCTTGTTATTTCATGCTATTCGAAAGTATGCGCTAATTATTAGCTCAATTGGCCTGTAATGTGTATTTTACTCAAAAGTCTTGAATTATAATTTAAAAATTTTGTTTTTTCTGGTTAATTTAAACTATTCTTATCTCTTAAAGACATAATTTGCGAAACAAAAGTCAATTTAAAACTCTGTCAACAATAAAATATTTTATTAGCAATTCCGTTGTTATCTAAACTACGCGAAGTATGTAACTTTATACTTTCTGCTTTCATGAGTTTATATTGTCATTTTATATTTAAGTCAAATACCTAAATACTAAATTTGATAAATATTCAAATGTAGATACGCTGAAATGAGATTTAGATTCTTAACCCACATGTGTCGCGTAATTTTTTTGACAGTGATTGCGTGATAAATTTTTTGGCGTAAGTGATTACGTGGTCAATTTGATTCACATTTTAATTTATGTATATTTTATATGTAAACAAAGTTTTTATTTATAACTAATTATAAACTAAAACTTGTTTTAAATAAAATATAATAATAATTTTTAAATATTAGAATGTGAAGACCATATAAAATATTATTTCTTTACATATATTCTACTTGGTTAATAAATACATATAGGGGATGATGCGTAACTTCGTACTAGCGCGGAGTAATTAGAAAGTGAAGTCTCGGGTTCGATTCCAGGCCCTTTCATCACACATAATACTCTTTTTTTCAGAGGTTTCTCTGACTCAAAGCAAGAGAGATTACAATTCCGCTAAGGAACTAAAAGAGTAGGATTATAGTAAGAGAAGTTGGGGGAGAGCACTTCGTGCTCCCTTCCGAAGGTATTGGCATAGATGTCCCTGAATGAATACCTTCTAAGTGTACGGGGACTTACCAGATATACCCGAGTAGGATGTCGGGGTGGTTTTAGTCTATAGGAATTCCCCGACATAACCCTGCCCACCTTCCTCAGGAAGGAGGGGTGTCCATGAGGATACCCCGCGGATTTCTCCGCGTTAAAAAATATGTAAATGTATAGTAAGTTATGCAATAAATATACATATTTAAAATTCTAATAAATATTTGAACTTTAATTATTATTATACTTCAACTTAAAGTATAAATACACAGAAATATTACTTGAAGTTAGCAATAGTTTTAAAATAACATAATACTGTTATTGTTGTCAGTTTTTTAGAAGTACATGTTTTTATAGGTAGTCTTTAAATAATAATATTTGTAGCAGATTTTATAAAAATAACTAAAAATATCAACAAATATAATTATTAAAAATAACTGAAAATTATTAATAGAATTACTGATAGTTTCAAAATGGAAATGTATGTTTATATTTAAAAAATTATTATAAGACAGAACTAAAGTAGTGGTTGGGGATTTACATTTACGCAAACACTTACGAGTTAAACATCTGTTATCTCACATAGTTAACTTTGCAGATTAGATGCAATTAACAACAGCTGGATCTAAAAAGTTTGCAGCAATTGGAAACAATACAATGCAATTGGAACATATACAACTTAAGTTTTATTTATATTTTCTTTTTAAAATCATTTTTATAACTTTTTAAAATTTTAAAATTTGTTCTAAATTTATTTTAAATTTTACTTTGTATAACTTGTTTAACATTGCAATAAGAATTGAGCATAATCATTTTGGAAAAAGATATTAAATAAAAATAATTAATGCTACATACTGACAATGATGTCTGATCGAATAAAATATTTAACATATATATATATATATATATATATATATATATATACTTAACATAAATAAAATGATGTAATATTATATATTAAAAAAAAAAAAATTAATTTAAATAAAATTAGTTTAAATAATAAAAATATATTACACGCATTTGTAAAATACTTAACAAACATTGATTTAATATAATATTAGATTTTTTTCGACAATGGCATGTAATATAATGGGTATGATGGATTTAATGGACAATATGGAGTCGATGTGGAAAACTATATCATGATTCATTGCAGGTTGAAAACAGGATCTTTTTCGCCTAATCGCAAAGGGCTACGAAGGCGCGAATAATACATCGTACAAATAACTTTCATACAGTATCTATCAATATAACTACCGATTACTAGATGAGGGTTTTAAAGGCAGAGGCAAAAAAATAAAGACAAATAGACAAAACTATCATGCATCTGCCTAAACATTAATGACGACGCAATTATAATAATTGACGTTCAACGCATATTGTAAACACTTCTATACGAATATATTTTTCAAGTATTCTTAGCATAAAGATAAAATAATGAAATGTTTTGCAAAAGCAATTAACACTTAAATCATTTAAAATCATCTTAGCTTTTAAATCTGAACTGGAAACTTTTCTTACCTACTTCCTGATACATTTACAATTTAATTTACCAGCTTTTTAATTCTACATATAAAGTAAAGTGCTTTAATTCTAAATATAAAGTTCGTTTACAACTTTTACAGAGGGCAAATTAAATATGAGAAATTTTTTATATCTTTCGGCAGTGTGATGTTATTATTTCTAGACAAAATAAAATGTTTTTTGTTATTATATATTTTAACAAATATATAATAACAAAAAATATATAATAACAAATTATAACAAATAGTATAACAAAAAATGAACCAAATAATAATGACCGTTTAAATAAATTTCGCGAGCGGTGACCATCTCGTACAGGTGTAGTTGTACGAGTATAAGAATTATATAAAATAAACGTTTTTGATGTTGAGTAGGACAAGAGTCCAAAATGACACATATAATATAAATACAATAGGATCATGTGTAATATAAATATATGTAAGTAATCTATTCAAATCCAGTTTATGCACAAATATGCAAAGAAAACTCGACTGATAGATTAGAGGATTACAAAACAATTCTCTAATTGACTCAAGAAACAATTGTATATACTGGGTGTTAAACTAGCTAAGAATACTTTTGATACCAATGTAAAATATATAATTTAGGTTTACACTACTTACTCGGTCGTGGATGTCTTTCGGGCTCGCCACTCTTCTCTCTGTGCTCCTTATCTTTGTCTTTTGTTTCTTTTTCTTTTTCCTGTTAAAAAGAAAACAAATCCCTTAGTCTACTGCATACTGAAATATGATCTAAATTTCATACACATACAATATATTTCATATACATTAACATCAAATTTTAAGATACTGTTTCTTTCTTCTAAAATACTATCTTTCTTCCTCTTAAAAAATTTTTTTCCAATAAACACATTTAATTTAAAACACAATTATATAATATCTATCTATATAATACACTATATATCTATATTATACAATGTCTTACGTAGTATCTTGTTTAACTTTGTCATCCAGAATAACTTGTTCATTTTTGAGAATATACAAAAATATTTTAGGAGAAAGTTAAGTTATAAGGGGAAAATAAAATTATGTTATTAAAAGTCACAGTTTTGATATTTTAGTAACAATTTTTTTTAAATGTATTTTTTACTAGCGTCCCCAATCTCGGCTTCGCCTGAGGTAATAGTGTGACCGAATCATACGTATTGGAAGTGATATTTTTCGAGCATAAGCAGTAGATCTCAATAAATTTGATCGTATTCGAGGCATAGTAACAACCGAGTGAAACCGGCGAATAAATACACTATACAGAAACCCGGAGACAGCTCCTTATATAATCTGCTTGCGGGTAGATGAAACCGCGCGCCACCTAGCGGTAACATCACTGTATTACACGGGTTAATACAGCCGTAAATGATAAAAAATAAAAACATCAATTTCTGGATAATGAAAATATTTTTAGATATGCTATATAGCCTATGTCCGTCCTAATGTATATAAGAATATGGTGTCAACATTTGGAGGAAATCGGTTCAGTAGTTTTTGAGTTATGCGGTAACAAAAAAATAAGCTTTCTCTTTATATATTAGTATAAATAACTGCAGAGAGTCATGAGATTAGAGAGTAGGTAATTATTAAAATGTAATATTAAAAATCAAGATTCAGACAATGTATAGTAATAACATTTTTATCAAAGGCACCTGACCTTGAAAAATGCGAGATTTTTGGTCGTTTATTGGAAAATAGCGGACGCGCGACGGCGTTAAAGCACAGATAGATATCACTGAAAATCCAACGCATTAGCATTCTCCATAATGTTCATCAAACTTCTCTTTAGTCTCCTGAGGCGATTTGCCTTTCATAAAGTAATGTTTGATCAACACACGAAATTCTCTTTCATCCATTTTTTGGAAATCACTCAACTTTCTCGATTTAAACAAACGTCAAACATAGAGAAATAGACCGATCTAGCTGAAACTTGATGTGTGCTCTTCCAAGAGATGCTACTAACTGAAAATAACCTCAATATACGCATGTGGTGCTATTTCTCTGACTTTACATCGATTTTTCAAACCACCCTCGTATGTATATACAATAAGGAAAAGAACGTGATTGAAAAAAAAAATAAAAAGACCTGAGTAGGGAGAGAGAAAACAATATTGACAGAACAAAGTATGTAAACGAGAAACGAGAGGAATAGAGAGTGCAAACGAAAAAAAGAGAAAGGGACAGAGACCCGTGTGACGTCACGTAGACCATCATGGAATGTGGGTTTTCTCTTCCCGTAGACTGTTGCGGCCATAGAAGGCAAATCTCCTCGCATCGTAAAACATGGATCTCCCCTCCCTATGGATTTCACATCCAAAAATTCAATCTTCCTCCCCACGCCTAGTGGTGATATATTTCTATGCTCCATCTCCCTTGGAGTTGTTAAATTAAAACTAGTTACCTTACTTGAACTCGATTTTTCATTCTATGGTTAACTGCTAACCAGAGAATCTCGTGACTGCTTATCTTTTTCTCTATTATTATTGAAGAGAATCGATTAACCTCTAGTTAGCAGTCCAAAATAAAAAAACCGAGCCTTAATATATTTCTTGTTTAATTCTAAATTTTAAAGATTAATATCGTCTTAAGATTATATTATTACATGGTTAAGAATACATATTAGTACCAGCTATATAAGGGAGAAACTTATGTATTTCATTAAAAAATAATGATAATCTTGAAAATTTCCCAAAAATAGTCTTGGAAAAAAAATTTTCTTTATATTGTACTCGCTCTTTAAAACTATTCAAATCATATGTAAAATATTTTTTTATATTGTCAAAAGTGAAAGATAATGAAATATATAAGTGAAATATCCTGTATACTAACTTTATACATTATTAAGTTACATGTATATATTTTTTTCTATACATTATTATAAAGAAAAACAGATAAACAAATTGGAACAAGTACGAGTACAAATACACAATCATTCTTGGGACTTTACAGGAAAGCAACTTGATTGAACTACATGATTGAAAGACCAATTTCTAGCATCATGAATACAAGTTTTTACTCAATATGTTTCATACATCTCAAAAAATATGGAAATAAATATTTTGTAATATTAAAATAAAATAATAATTTTTAAAATAAAAATTATGCAAATAAATAAATGCTTAAAAATGTAACGTAAATTATAAAAGTAACTGTGTTTAAATTTTATTGTTTCCGATAAAATGTAAACATTATTGTTACAGACGAAGAAATTTAACACCGTTATCAAGTCGATTAAAAAAAGTAATTCTAACGGTAATTCTAATGATATTATACGTAACACATTACTTCTCAGTCTTATATGTTCCTAATGAATTAGTGGTGTACCTTAGCATCCTTGGTAACAGAAGGTGCACGGGGAAGTTGACGTTTAGGCGATCTGCGATCGGTAACGGTCGGTCCGAGGCTCTGCGAGCGTCCGGTTCTTGGACTATTCTTCGGACTAGACTTAATGCGTGGTTGAATTTCGTCCCGATGCTCTTTGATATCGTCACGCCGCCGTGGTATTACAGGCTCCAGCTTTTCTCTCGTCGGAGAGGGAAGCAGTGCACCGTCACCTTGATAAAAATTTCTTTTTACTTCCGTACAATTCAAAAGAAGAGAAGAAAGGCAAAATATGATATTCATATGTATTGTTAATTACTTAAATAAAATAGTTAATTTAATATTATTCTTAAAATCACTATATATATATATATATATATAATCATCTTCAATGAGACAAAGATATATAATTAATATTTTATATTTATTTTTAATATGTTATTTTTATATTAAGTAAATTGATTTATTTATTAACTACATACCTATACCAGTAGTACGATCGAGATGGTGGCGAATCAAGAAATCCTTTCTCGCGCGAATGATGGCTCGATCATTATCCTATGACAAAATTGAATTAAAAATATAATTTCTCGTATTATGTTGTGTGCATAAAAAATTTAAATGTATAAGATAACGATTGCGAAAAATTGTTGAAACTACATAATTGTTAAATACATTCTTCCATGAGCACAACATATCCTTTCAACAGCGAGATACTACATGTCTTTTATAGCAAGAAAAATGCTTTTTTAGAAATAAACAAGTTTTCGGAAGATGCATACATTGAAGAAAAATAGGATCAAGGTGGCGACAGTTGATTACCTAATTAATCAAATTTCTTTCGACCATCTTTATAAATAAATCTCCAAAAGTGCTCAACTCACACACGTATTAATTATTACTCCGTTATTATGATTTTTTTTGCGTATACAGATTTCTAAAGGTACAAACAATATCAGAATAAGAACTTTTTCTTAGAAAATAGAAATTGTTGTGTACTCTGGGGTGCCACAATACATATTGAATTATTTTAATCTACAGTGAATCAAAATATAGAAAAAGTAACCCTAATTTTCATCAATCAAGACAATATTATTATTCTAAAGTGCCAAGCGGTTTACGAGTTGTCTCTGTGTTATGTTCCATCGTTAGATGCCAACGTTTCGTGAACATTGCAGTTCACTGCATCAGGGCGAGAAAAAAAAGGAACCTGATTCTGAGTTGCTCCTCCGGAAGACTCCATTTATACATTTACGCTCTTCAGGGGTAGGAAAAGGGAAAAGGGGAGAGCGGGGATAGGAAAGGTGGAGAAAATTACTAGAACCACGATGGGGGTGTTTAATTTTCAAAAACTATTTTCCATATTTTGCTAATGTTGCAGCCATTATCTCTATCTTTAAGTTATTGGGGTGTTTTTGTAACTCTATATCCTCTCTGTACTTTCTTGGGAAATATGATGTAGTAGTGTTGTTGTTTGTTGTCGTTTTATCAAACAGTATTTGATGATCTGTCTCGATGTTGTATTCTGGTAGTACAGACTGTGTAATGTGTTTTAGTCTCGTTGATGTTCTTTAATACGCAGATTGACCAATCTCGCAGTCTCCCCAATGTATACTTTTCCGCAAGATCAAGGTATTTTGTACACTCCTGCGGAGCTGAGTAGAGTCGTGGATTTTTAGGATTTCTCAGAACTTGCTCTATCTTTTTGGGGGCTTGAAAATAGTCTGAATGTTGTGCTTGTTCAATACTCTGCCGATACGGTCTGTCGTTCCTTTTATATGTGGAAGGATGGAAAGGATTTTTTGATCTGTTTTGTCTTGTGGTGGTTGTGTATTTGGATTTGTTCTTTTACTTGTGTGTTTGCTGACTATTTTGTTATATCTTTTTTGTTGTATCCATTCTGTTGTCTCAGATAGTCAAGTCCTGTTTGTATGTGTTCTTTATCAAAGACTGTGAATGCTCTGTGTACGAGTGAGTTAATTGCTAACTGTTTTTATGCTGGATGATGATGTGAATCAGCATGTATCTATCTGTGTGTGTCGGTTTCCTATAAACTTGGTGGCCTAAGGTGTTGTCAGCCTTCTTAATCACCAGCACATTCAAGAAGAGGAGTTTTCCATTTTCTTCTATCCGTGGTAGAGCGGATATTGGAACAATATTATTATTTGAGATCAAGCTATTATCTTCTAATTCACAATTTTAGGATTCTATTTAATTAGTAAATAATAATTACATATTCATATCATAAAGGCTAAAAAATAACAAATGTAACATTTCTAGTTAAAATTTTCTGAAATTAAAAGACACCTCCAACTTGTGAACTTTAAAGTATCATGAATCACTGTTAATTTTTGTGATATAAGCAAATACAAACATTAAATATTACATGTACAAATATGGAAACATTAAGAAATCAAGAAGTGTACTAATCCAAATGTTTACATATCGGATAGGCTGTAAAATCAAAAAGGACAGCAATATTAATCCATTCGTTACATTAAAAAAACAAATGACTATGTATGCCTATGTACGATCCACTGTTTCTACTTTGATCTTGTATATTTTTCCCGATGATATAAAAGTGATACACATAAACGCATAGATTTGCATACATTCAAACATTTTTCTGCTCAATTTATGTCATTCAGATACGCGCGTTTTTGTCATTGAGCATAATGGTAATGCTACAAAAAATTTTGACAAACGAACGTCTAATATAATAATACATACATAATTATCAGATCTAGCTTAATTTTTATAACATAGATACTTCAATAAAACTTTTCCATGTACAATTTGATTGTTAAATGCTTACATTTTTTTATTTCTTCTCAAGTTCGGTTATATTAGATTAAATGTAATTTAATTTGTATAAGAAAATTTTTATTATTTTAAATATTTTATTAGAAAAATTTTGTTAATAATATAATCTGATACATATATATATATATATATATATATATATATATATATACTGTCAATATATATAAATCTAACGTATATGCGATGTAAACTATACATTTTCAGCGTAGTATTGAAATACTACATATTCACCATATTCCATCATTTTTATTTTTGTTGTAATTTTCAAATTCTGAAATTTTCAAAAATGTTATTCCAAGAAAATGCTATTACCAGAAAATTATAGATAAATTATAGATTTAATTAAAAAACACTAGAACTAACAAATTGATGTAATAATCCTTGTATCTTTTTAATTCATAAAAATGCATATATATTTAATATTTGTGCTTATATAAAAGTTGGATTTATAAATGGTAAATGGTTCTTTTTTACCGAAAGAAGTAATTTGTAAATTTCGTGTTTTGCGATTTAAACTTGGAATGTTCCTAGTAAGACAACATACAGTGTGTGCATACATACAGAGTTAAGACGTAAAACCTCCACCTTATTTTATTAAAAAGAGATATACTATATCTTTTCTCTCGTTCTACATTAGTATTAACCCATGGGTCTTAGGCTCAGTCTTACTATGTCTATGTATAATATCAAATTTAATTTAATTTCTGAAAGCCCACGTTTCCTTAGCATACATCCCGATAGCACACAAAATAAAAGATGCTATCAGGATATTATCGCGCTCGTATATTTCTTTGTACTGTTTGCTATTAAAAATAATAGTTATTTTACGGATTCACAATATTAAATTCATTTTGTCTATAGTACAAAATACAAAATAATAAATAGTTATTATAAGATAACAGTTGTAGAGTTTCAGCAATTTTCTCGATTGTCATATTATATATCTTATATATATTGCTCAATAAATATAATAATGTAAAACAATAAACAATTCAGCAACATTTATGTGAGAACTGATCTAAATTTTCTTTTTAGAAAATTAGCGTTAAGTTACAAAGGCTAAGAGTTGCAAAATAATTATCGTAGAAAATGATTATTTTAAGTCTTAAGACATCGAGCATGAATTAAAGAGCAAGATCAACATTTGAGCGATTTTCAAATAATAAAAAGAAATCAGTTGCATTTCGACTTCGACAATGCTCGATAAAAGCTGATTCTATAAGAAAGTAAACTATTTGATAAGATATTTGCATACTACCTTAGTATCCTCCTGCATTATGCTATAGATCGGTCTAGCTTGTACCGAGGATGGTCGACCCGCCGGTGGCATAGTGGCAATGGGCGCGACTTTCCTTGTATTCTCCTTCTCTTTTTCCTCCTTGGTGACTGACCTGAATCGATCAAAAGACGATTTTATGACAATTACATCAAATTGACCATCAGCTAACTACGACGAAATCCGTGTGAAGGTGCGAGCATGCTCGAACTTTTGCGAGTGCTCTCGCTTTTATTTTGCACGTGAACGATGTTTACGATCGCACAATGGTTACAACGTGGTGGACGTTGCGTGTAAATCCGAGTAAATAAGGGAGATGTTTTATGCATTTGTGTTTGTTAGATGAAAATTTTCGAGTGACTTATGCAATCCTATTAGAAAGATTGATTTTATTAAATGTGATGGCAATCTTTGAAATGGCAGATAAAATTAAAAGTTTGAATTGTTTGAAACGGAATACATATGTATGAAAAAAATGCATTCAAAATATGTAACTTATGATCGAATTCACACATTTCTGAAAATGATTTGTGTTACAAAATTCAAACTAAATTTAAACTAAATTTCTTACAATCTTTTTAAATTTTAAAACCACGAAAGCACAAATTGGTAATAAATTTTATCATAATTTGTGTTTAAAACATTTTCTGGAAAGTTATTATGTTTTACTGTGCGTTTCCACGAAATGTTTCGTTGATAAATGAAAAAGAATGTACATGAATCGCGATTATAAAACAACTCCATTAAATCAGCAAACGTTGTTATTCGTGTAAAAACGACAATGACGACAACGAAATAACAATAAAAGTGAACTTTTTTCGTTGAAAAATGATGGAGTATAGTGTACTGGCCTGGCAAGGGATAAGGCGTTGAGCGCGTGATTACTGGAGATTCGTTTCCACAGTGAAGCCTCGTCTTCGACTGCCAGACCGCAACCCCAGTCACGATGCTAACGCAAATCAAAATGTATCAGCATCCATCTATATGTTTATATTGTTATTTCCACGAAAATTTAATCTACTACTGGGTGTCGCGACGACACATTTTCTAAGAGAGGTAACACTATAAATCGGTCACATCGATGTTGATCAATATCAACTCCATCAATATCAACAATTAAGTCTTTCATCCTACCCTTGAACGAATTATCTTAAAATATTGTTTTTTTTTCTTTAGTAAGATTTTTCTTTAGTAAGATATTTCTTTAGTAAGATATTTTAATTAATTTATATATAAGATGTCTGATAATAGGTATAACACATAGATAAATAGAATAAACAGGTTAAAATAAATAGAAAAGTTCTGTACCATTTTGCAATTTTCGCATAATTATTAACAAAAAATTAATTAATAAAGAATAAATTCTGCGAATGAGCGTGTACCCATTACATTCAGCGGCAAAAATTAAAATTATACACAACTTTTCTACTCAATTTAATCCATTCTACCTACTTATGAATAGTGTTAACAGAGACGCCTATTATTTATCAAACTGTATATTGAGATGAAATACGCAAAACGACAATAACACAAGTCTATAGAAGTCTACAGAAAATTTTTTTTACCTTGGAATGTGATTAGACGTTTTGTAATAGACTTTTAGATGCTAAAAACAATCTGATCCAACTATATATGCTATACCAAGATTTAAAAAATCGTAAGATATAAAAATAAATCTTTCTAAAAAGTCAAGATCGATTTCTGATACTAATCAATAACACTGCCAATATTCGATCAGATCTTTTGTGTCCAATATTATCTGTATAAACTTATGTACATCTCATATTTAGCGAACTACGCGTTGAACTACGCGTTGTTACTAATGCACTTTAAAAACACAATTCTTAAACCAAACCAGAAATGCACATATTGAATTGATGTATCAATTCAATAACGATATTTAATAACGTATCTATTATATCCCACTTCTCTCTTTCCCAACGCGGTATATATAACTATAAAGAATAGATATATGTTTGTATAAGTTATAAAGAGTTTATAAGAAATCATATGTAAACATTAGTATAAAACAAATTAGAAACGATTCTGATTTCCATTTATGTATGTATCATATCAGAATATAAAAGATAATAATGTAAGAGATTTCATATTTTTAAGCTTTCACGAATGTATCCGAAGGGATACGAAGGTCTCTGGAAACAAGAAGACGGAACAATTGAAGGCGCGCATGGTTGAATGACGAATAAGCTGCGGAGTATAGGCGAGAGTGCGAATTCAATCGTGATATTGCATTTGAGTTATACTGATCACGTAATAATGTAACATTTGTAAAAAAGCGAGTTACTCGGAAGAGGTGCTTGCATTATTAAGTTGCAAATAACACAAACAATATGTTACAAGATTCGAAGAAATATAGAAATATAGAAAACTAGTGTCCCCCCCCCCCCCCGTCTCGGCTTCGTCCGAAATAATAGTGTAACCGAATCATTGGAAGTAATATTTTTCGAAAATCGTTTATTTTTTGGCTTCTGATTACATTTATGTTTCTTCATGTTTCTCAAGAATATCATGATGCAATCTGCTTGCGAGTGGATGAAGCCGCATGCCTCCTAGCGATGACATCACTGTACTACACGGGTTAATACAGCCGTAAATGATAAAAAATGAAAACATCAATTTCTGGATAATGAAAATATTTTTAGACATGCTATATAGCCTATGTCCGTCCTAGTGTATACGAGAATATGGTCAAAATTTGGAGGAAATCGGTTCAGTAATTTTTTAGTTATGCGGCACAATAAAAAAACAGACTTTTTTATATATTAGTATTAGATAGTATTAGATATAGAATAACAACTGATCTTATAACATCCAACAGTATCTTTAGCATTAATAAAAAACAGTGGGCAGCATTGCCAGCTTATAAATGTTATGAAATTAAAAATAAAAATAATGATTTTTAATGATCATTTTTAATTTATTAGAACAGAACTTATGAAAGAGGGGGTGAAATCATGAAGAAATTTTTTTACCTGACACAAAATATTATGAAGAAATGATTTTACACAAAACAGTCTTTAGTCTTGTTACAAGGTTAAAAAGAATTTTGTTCTGAGAACTTGTGTAATTGTTCAATATTTCAGTTCGCTTTTAACAAAATTATGATTTTATAATTGTTAAGTTAAAGATCAGAATCGTCTTTTACATGTATATTACTGATATTTACATATAATTTCTTACAGACTTTATAACTTATATTTCTCAAAATCTTGATGTGATACATAATTTGGAGATTAAATTCGTTTTCCAGTACCCAAAAATCTATACCGAACCGTTTAATCTCATTTTAAAATCAGAAATAAATATTGTTTCTGTAGATTTATGTAATTAACATATGTTGTGTAATTAATATACTTTTTTCAATCTTGGGATTTTTCCTCTTTTCAATTTTTTACATTTTTCTACCACTTAAAATCCATTTTTTAGTGAAAATGACGAAAATGATATTATATTTAGGTGAGCTAAAATTTCTCACAGTTTTTATAAATAAAGAAAAATTCATTTTAAAATTATAAAATATTATCTAAAATTAAAATTTACGAAATTGAAAGGTAATTTGGTTTTTGTAGCGTTCTAAATATATATTTGACAATCGAGGTTAATTAATCAGACTATGTAATACAGCTACGATACACTAATAAAACATACAATAAACATGTCTTTGGAAGATAAAATAGTTGCTCAGACGATGCAATTTTGTAATTGCATTCCCGGAATTACAGAATCACGAAAATCATTTCAAGATTAATTTCGAAGATGTGTTTTTATTTAAAAAATATATGAAATAATTGGCTAAACAAACGATTAACTTGCTGTGATATCTTGTGATGCAACATGACCGTAAGTTTTTTTTGTATATTATTAATAAGATTAATAAGTTTAATACACACACACATATATGTGTGGCTGCGTAAAGTAGCAGCTTGCAACGGTTGAACTTCGTTGTAGAGACATCATTGAAATAGAAGAAGATAAAACAAAGCATGCAGAATTTCGACGATTGATTAGATTGTCGTTCACCGACACACAAAGACAGACTCGATAAACTCGATGACCCTAACGATCAATTTAATGGAACAATTGTATGCAGAGAATAAAGCGACCGGACGTAATTCACGTAAGGATGGACAAATACTGAGGAGAGTTGGCTTGCGAGATAATAAGAATCCCTCAAATAAGAACCCCAATTTCGAAATGTCTGCCACGGATTACCTTGTACTCGTCAGCGAGTCGCCGGAGCTCGATCACCTCCGCCGTAGGAAATGGTTTCACCTCTGATTTGCTCGATACTTTATTGTCCAATATCCGCACAGTTCTACCTGACCTTTTACCCCTGCAAATAATCAATTTTGTGTGTAATGATCACGTAATCGTCACGTAATCGACGCGTTATCATCGCGTCTTCACACCGATCGAGATCGTCGTAGATGCTTTTTTATTACTTCTCTTATGTCGCTTTCTCTCTCACGAGAGTATCGAATACACTTTTTACGCGATAAGTGTTAAACTAACATCTTCAGCTGACAATCTGACCTGAAAGCTACTTTCAAATCCGACAAATCCTCTTCGCGTTCATCGCTCTCCGGTACCATACCGTCGATTTCGTCTGGTCCAGTGCCACCCACCAATGGTTCTAGCTCCGATGCCTGGACCCCTGGTAAACACACAAAATACATAAAATACATTAAATAATTTTGTGCATATATGTAGTGCGCAATATAATGGATTAAATTTTCTTTTGATAAAACATATTTCTCGTTCGATTTATTACTTTGTTACATTATTATTACAACAAAATTTAATGAAACGACAAACATTGTAAGAACGAATTTCTGAGGAAATATAATTATTATAGCTTAAAAATAGTGGCATATTATAATTAAAAAACTTTATTAGAGATTTCAAATTCTATTCCAATCTATCATTCCATCACTTTTTATGATTTGATATCAGTGCTTCGCTAACAAAAATGTTAAATAGAGAGAGAAAGAGAGGGAAGAAGATAATAATTTTTAAGGTAGTACCTTCGCGACAATCTAAATCAAAAATTTGTCTTTCACACAGCCATAGGAACTATATAACATAGAAATTTTACTTGAATTGTATTATACATATACATATACAAGTATTTTTCCGAGAAATGATTATTTCACAAAATACGAAGAAATTGATTATTTTTTTGTGCAAAATATTAATAAAAAACTTTTGCTCAAATATTCGATGAATTTGATTATTTAACCCTTTCGGTACTGTTTCTTTGTATTAGGTCAACTGAAGTAGTCAAGGAAATTTATCTCAATGATCTTCGATCCCACTGCGAACTACAATCCTCTTTAAATCGTCAACGAGACGCGGATAACATTGTTAATATCATCTCTTATGATATGGGGTGGAGTAAGCATGACAATGGAAGAAGTTACCTGAATAACCTGAATAACCTGAATAGTTACGGTACTATAATAGAGTTTTTAAGTAGTAAAGAGTTCTCGATTTTGCAACTCGGAATAGAAAATGCAAAATGTGTGACTCAGGTAGAACAAAGTTTCAACACGATTGTCGAAAGAACTTTCAGGATGGCGCGAAAGCGATGGAGCTGGATGTCGGAGCTGAGCTGGTGAATCGCAGTACTATTCTGAAAGAAGCAGGGCTTAATGTTCGCGTCTTAATTGGTGACAAAAATAGTTCTACTATCGCAACGGTGCGTCGAGGGAACTCGCAACAAATGTTCAAACTAGCCGATACAAATCATCTGCGAAAACACTTCGTTAGTGAGTTGTATGAACTACAGAAATCATATAAAGAAATGAAGACAAATGAAGCAATCCCATCTAAAGAAGTATTTTGGATATGAGGTAACTCAAAATAAAGGCAAAACTGTAGAGCTAACAGTATATCTGACCATCTTTTCGGTCGACATGAAAACTGTGAAAATTGGTGCATCCACCGAAGAATGATTCGAGAGCTCATAAAGTTTTATTCTAGAGCTCTACAAGAAACTTCACGAAATTTTTACGAAATAATTCGTCAAAATTTTCTGTTACTACTTTTAGTCATGCCAACGAAAGCCTGAACAGTATTATGGCTCACAAGGCTCCGAAAAATCGATGCCAAAATTGGCCGACTACGTTTGACAAGCACTGTGTGCAATAAAAATGACGATGAGAGATATTTATTGGCTGTTCAAAAAACTTCCTGTTTCACCCGGAAAGTATCGTTCGCAGCGAACAAAGAACTGAAGCATTCAAGAGGAATGATAAAAGCAAAGTTGCTTCCACAAAAACTCGCAGAAATATACTGGTTCAAGAAAGATAGGTTTTGAAAAAAAATCAGACTGAAGGAATTCAATAGCAATTTAATTGTGGCCTTGAGACAGATATCGGTGATCTGGAAAGTAATTTTGACAACGAGTTTCTTGATAATATCCAGAATACTTCTCTATTATACCAGACGATATAAAGCTTGTATGTATTTTTCGACTTGGAAACTTCGGGATTCAAAAAGTCATCAAACATTCTGTAAATTGCTGCAAAGTGCGAAGAATACATATTTTGCGCATACGTGAATTCTACTCAATGTCAGCCAATTACATCTAGCGCGACAATCATCACTGGCTTGAAAAATGTGGCCGGAGAGTTATTTTTGTATGACAAGCGTGTTCAGTCGTTCCCTTTGCAGGAAGGTACTCCGTGCGTTTAAAGAATGGTTAGCTGTATTATTAATGCCGTGTATTTTTGTTGTGCACAATGCAAGATTTGATACTTCTTATTTGACATTCCGCTTTGAAAAATAATTTGATTACAGAGGATTTCAAAAACCTCATTGTCAGATTTTCAGATACTCTTGTTAGTCTTAAAAAACTCCATCTTCAGAAAAAAGGCCCAGGAATGTTCAAACTTTCCACTCTCGTCCAAGATTTGTTGCAAATAGAACTAACTGGAAATTTCTATGAAGCAACATACGATGTGGAAATAAATCGAAAAAAATCGCTTCGACTATTCCGAAAGAGAATTTGCTTATAAACAGCAAATCTTTCTCGGAATTATTTGTCCATGAAACTCGACTGCAAAAGGCAGCAGTATTGGGACGATCTTTGAACGTTCTAAAACATGCTATCTTCGAGGGGATAAAAAAATAACACGTGCGGGGATCAATCGTGCAAAATTACAAAATATTTTATTAAAAAAGTGGAAGAGAGGGTATCGTTCAATTGTTGTCGGCTAAACAAAGAGACAATAAACCTCGTGTCACCAAAGACAAGAAATCTTAGAAAAGATTATAGTATTTTTAGGTACGCACCAAAGCCCAACAATCATCTAATTATAAAACAAAAAGAAAAATTATTATATATAAAAAAAATACATATATTTTTATTTGTTGAAAAATTCTGTGTTAGACAATTTAACGTTTTTTTTCTGTAATATTAAATAAGAAAGAAAGAAAAACCAAGAAATTTTGCATCCGTTATATTATATTTAATTTATACTATATTATATTTGTTGACATTGAATATTAACAATATTTAAAGAATATAGTTGCAATTATTATTGAAATATATGTAACCGAAAACCGAACAAAAAATTTTTATCTATCAATAAATAGATATGCTTGAAGTTTTTGTTATCATCTTACTCAAATACTATTCTTCATTTTATACGACATCTGTTCAAGTGTACCATGCGTGCACTGTTGCCAGTTCATTCCTTTCCCCCTCCACGCGATCGTTCGCTCTTCCGATATGTCTACCAAAAATGTCATGTTTCTCAAGGCTATATCTTCAAAATTAAATGGTAAATCATCCTGCAATTTTTTCAAAATATTTGTGTAATCCTTCTCTAGCATTGACTCGTTTTTTATTCAATTCTGAATATTAGTTTGTACAGTAGAATTAAAAATGTGTCATTTTTGCATGTTTTGTACACAGATTACATGTAAATCATGCCAATTTCAAGTGTAAATATCTCGGCTTAGAGATTGTAAATCTCATTTAAATTGCAGTTTGGATAACATATCTAATAATATGTACGCCAAGTTTTAACAGATTCTCAATACTTTTATTTTGCGGAGGTACTACCTTAAATTATAAAAATATAATATTTGGCAAATTCAAGGCACATCTATTTTTGAAATTCAAATTAATGTTGAATTGTTGCGGCATTAAATAAGTACCATCGCGTTTATGGTCGAGATCGCCGAGTCGCTTCTTGTGTACTGGAGCGGGTCCAGAGGGCGCCATACCCTGTTTAAGCGCACCCATGCTGAGCGATTTCCTTGGTGGGCCCGTAGTGCCCGCGGGGACTCCTGCAGCTGGAACCGATGCCTGGGTCTCGCCATTCGTCAACTGTGATCTTTTAGGCCAGGCAAACTGCAGCCGGTATTCGGTACTGATACGAGATATCGCCTTGCTTAGCTGACTCGGTGGCAGTGCCGATGTTGCTGTATCTTCCTGTGATTTAAAAACCGACATGAAACTTGATTAACCTTTTGTAATAATCCGATGCATAACTTAGATATTCAGTCTGCATTATACTTCGGTTTTATTCATATACATGTATACAAGTTGTATATATCTTCTATTTATCTTGTGCACTTCTCTAGACTATATATTAGCGATTGACCTGTGCAAAAATCACACACTTTATATTTAATATGTGTTCAGAAATGAAATATGTGATGGCAGCAGGATGTAAAATATATCGCAGTGGTAAATACAAGGAGGTTCGAGTTATGCTTCTAAAGTTTAAAGGAAACCCTGTCAATATAAACATCGTTCAGGCTTACGCATCTCCGTCTGATAAAGACGATCAGGAGATCGAGGAATTTTACGAACAAATCGAGGCTCTCTTAAGGGGTGAGATCTAGTCAGAATTTTCAAAAAATCGATTTTTTTTGCATTTTTTAAAAGTATGATGTCTCGAAAATATTCCCTGAAAATTTCAAATCGATTCAACAAATAGTTTTCGAGATATCTTACTAGAGAAGGCAGAATGTTACGAAGACAACAACAAATCGATATCTTGGAAGCTTCCACATCGGCAGAACAATTGTTATATGGCCCAGGAATCGATGACTCTATGTAAGTAATTTAATAATTACAATTTCTGCATATAAATCGAGAGTGAGTTTGTTTAGGCGTGGTATTACCCGTTCGTACTTTCAATTTTTTAAAATTTATAACTTCAAAACTATGGATCTAACAAAAATTTTATAAGAATAACTTTCGTTTTTAAATTGCCCAAAATATTTAAAAAAATTTAATTCTTTCCAAAAAAAAATTTTTTATAAACAATTGTTTAAACAATAGCCGTTAAACAATTCAATACTTGGGTTTCTGGATAAACTAATGTCACATTTGGATTCAGCAGATCAAAATACATAAAAAAAACTTTACTTCATCCAATGGCCTCAAAGTTATATGAAAAAGTAATACCAAACCTAAACTAAAACTTTAATCGCGTTTTTCTCGAAACTATGTTTTCGAAGTCGGTGACCATTGTAATTCAATAACCACTCGATGGATTTGGATGAAATTTATAGAGCTTATTAAAAACATAAAAAACTTGTACTTGATCGAAGGATTTTAATTTTTCTTAAAAATTACTATTTTTTTTTAACAATAAACAAATGTTTTTTCCTCGAAAAATCGCGAAAAAGCTGTTAGAAGCTGCCATTTTGTTAATTTTCAAAAAAAAAAGCTTCGATCAAGTACAAGATTATCTATTAAACTAATGATTTTTTTTTGTTTCGTTGATTTCAAATGATCTGGTGGAATGTTCTGATGGTCACCGCAAAGCACTACTTGTCGGACGGGGTCCAACAAAGATGGCGATAACTTTATCAAAAATTAATATTTTTTTTTGAAAATTTAGTGAAGTCATGTTGAAACATAATATAATAACTCTGTAATATCAGTTTTATAAAATAAATTTAATTACAGTCAAAAAAAAATTATTTAAAATACTCATTTTTTCATGCCTCTGACTAGACCTCACCCCTTAAGGTTACTGGTCAGTTCGGGGAAAGAAACGAAAGGGGAGATCGTTTAATGCAGTTTTGCATTAATAATGATTTGGTGATCCAAAATACTTGGTTTCAATTACCCAAGCGACGACTGTACACTTGGAAGTCTCCACGAGATGGACATGATGGTCGAGTTGTCCGCAACCAAATCGATTTTATCCTCACGAACCAGCGTTTTCGAAATTGCGTACAGTCTGTAAAAACGTATCCAGCGGCAGACATCAACTCCGACCATAATCTGCTTTGCGCAAAGCTGAAGTTGCGTTTGAAAAAATTGGCTGTGAGTACAGACGGCGAAAATTCAATCTTGAAAGGCTGAGACGCGCCAAACAGCAGAAACGTTGAATCAGGACATCAGCACCGGTCTTGCCAGTATACAGCCAGACGAGTTGGCCAACGAGAGCATAGAAGCAGGTTGGACAAAAATCAAGAATGCAATCATCCAACCTAGCAAGAAGAGGACTGTAAACACCAAACGACATAGAAGGAAAGATTGGATGACTGAAGAGATTTGGAACTTGATGGAACGGCGAAGATCTTTCAAGAATAGGGACCCGATTCAGCACAACAGTATTAACCGGCAAATCCGCAGAAAGATCAGAGAAGCCAAGGAAGAACATCTAGAAAGGTCATGCAGAGAAATAGAACGGTTGCAAGAGATGCATGACGACTTCCATCTCCACAAGGAAATCAAACAAGCCTGTGGTATGTTCAAAATTCGTAGCCTACCATGCTACGGGACTCAGATGGTAGGTTCATCCTTGACCCTGAAAGTCGAAAAGCCAAATGGACGAGATATATTAAACACCTTTTTGACTTCGACCGCCAAGAACCGTAGATACGATTTGGAGATCAAATGACAGGACCGAGCATCCTCTCTTCGGAGGTGGAGTCGGCTATCCGGAAGGCTAGGAACTGTAAGGCTCCTGGACCTGATGACATACCTGTCGAGTTGCTAAAATTGCTCAACGAGGAATCTGGATTTTAACGGCATTATTTAATCGAGTTTATCAGTTTGGTGAGATACCTTCCGAATGGATGCAATCGACGTTTGTACCGCTACCGAAAAAATGTAAACCGAACGGATGCTCGGATTTTCACTTTATCAGCTTAATGAGCCACACCCTAAAAATCCTTTTACGGATAATATAGGGTCGAATCCATGCGAAAATATTATGAGTAGGGCACAGTTTGGCTTTCGTGGCGGTCTAGGAACAAGAGAAGCGTTGTTTTGCATGAACATCTTACTGCAAAAATGCAGAGAATTTCAAAACCCGGTTTTTGTATGTTTCATAGATTTTGAGAAGACATTCGACAGGGTGCAATGTTTAGAACTGGTCGAGGCAATGCATCGGATAGGATTGGACGATCTTGACATACGGCTCCTGAAAAACCTTTATTGGAATCAAACAGCAATTGTTGGGCAAAAGGTGGACGACATCGCATGCCCATCAGACGCGGCGTTTGTCAAGGATGTGTGCTCTCGCCACTACTTTTCAATGTGTACTCTGAGATGGTATTCAGTGAAGCCCTCGAGAATCGCGATCAGGGAGTATGGGTCGGAGACGAAATCGTAAACAATATACAGTATGCTGACGATACAGCTCTCTTGGCGAAAAGTATGAAAGATCTCCAAAGGTTAGTGGAGGCCGTACATGAGGCTTGTTCCAGATATGGGTTGACCATTAATACGGATAAAACTAAGTTGATGGTCGTGAGCAAGGAAGAAATCGATCCTGTTAGGTTGAGAATCCAGGGGAACGATATCCAACGCGTTACCCATTTCAAGTATTTAGGAGCATGGCTAAATGAAATGAAGTGGTAAATCCGGACGAAGAAATCCGAGCGAGAATTGAAATCGCGAGATCTGCTTTCACCATATTAAGGACCATCTTATGTTGTCGATCCCTGAGTTTATCCATTCGTCTAAAGGTTCTCCGATGCTACGTATCGTCAGGCCTTCTATACAGTTGCGAAACTTGGACGCTGAAAGTAGCGATGATGAATCGCCTTGAAGCGTTTGAAATGTGCTACCAAAGGATCCTTCGAATATTTTGAAGGGACCGAGGTACCAACGAGCGCGTATTACGTCGGTTGCACACAAATAGGGAACTGTTGGCAACGGTAAAACGCTGCAAGTTGGAATACTTCGGTTACATGCTGCGAGGTCCAAAATATGAGCTTTTGCAGACCATCATGCAAGACAAAATCGAGGGAAAAAGAACGATAGGCCGAAAGAACCTTTCGTGATTATGAAATATAATATAAGAGCGTGGTCCGGCTTAAATGTGGAGGAGCTCTTTAGAATTGCCTCCGACAGAGATCGTTATAAAGAGCTCATAGATGGTCTCCTACGTTCGGACTACTAAAAATAAAAAACGAGCATGGAACTAGAAGAAGAAGAAGAATACAAATGTATTTATTACATACACACACACACACACACACAAATTATTATATTGTGTTTATTTTTACATTATTAATATTCACTGTTAATAAAAAGGACTTAAAGCTAGAACAGGATGTTTGTGTTTTCGGCTTTAAACCCTTCCTTATTGTAACAGTGATTTTTAATTATTTGAACTTGCTATCTACTATTAAAATTATTTAATGTACAATATTTTTTAGAGCTACCGTTTCAATATGTTGTATGTATACACGCACGTGTGTGTATAATTAAATCGATATACGTATATCGTATTGTTGCGTCCGCGTTTGGTCACTCGGGATACAGTGAAGATGCGTACCGGAGAATGAATCTCGTCCCCTGGCGATGCTTGTTTACACGTTGCCAGGTGCAGAATTGTTTACGGGCTGTCAAGTCGCTTTGTTCAAGTCGCTTGTATTGATAATTCCGAAATAAATCGTTCGCTAGCTTATTTCCCCAAGTTGTTCTTTTTGCGTGAGTGCTGCGAAACCGAGAGCGCGAGTGCAACATCGTGTGTGCGAGTGCAACAGTATTTATAGTTATTATATTAGTATACATCTAAAAAATAAATAAAATAAATTTAGCATTTTATTTAATTAAAAAAAAAGAAAAGAGAAAATAATCACTTCTGAAAAGATAAATGTCCTGTCTGCTAATATGTTTCGTTTAAGCACATGTTGTTATAAGTTATAAAGAATTATAGAAAATTATTATCAGTGATGTAATTCTTACTCGTATTTTATCAGCTACGACGTTCGAATCGATGGCGTCGATACCACCACCATCCGCTGCCGTGATAAATTCGTGTGTCTTGTAAGCGAGCTCCGGACATTTCTTTCGCCTAGGCAATGGTGGTTCGAAAGTGGGCCCTGCAAAATTTACATAATTTTTGGGGATCATCTTCTTCTTTTTCAAAACTGACTTTGAAATGTTGTTATTTTGCTAGGTCTCTCGATTATACTCATTCAATTTATTCTACTAAAGTTAATTTATATTTTCAATCATCATAATTTAATAAAAAATGTCACAAAATGTCTTCTATAAACTCACATTCTAACACAATTAATAGATCGCTTTTTTTTCAGATAATTAATAAAATTAATATTCCCAGGAATCAATACACAAATTGTATCAATATACTGTATAATTGTAACTTCCAATGGTTATTGTTCGCTTTTCTCTCGAATTCCTTAAGCCACAATTTTGATGTACTTATATAAATTTGTGAATTTCTCTCAGTGATGGAAAATAATCTTCAACAATCGAGACACCTTAAAAAAGTTCCAACCAACTTTCTAAGCAAACTTTCTTTGTAATTGCACAAACAAAGATAAACGCAGATACCATTATAATATAATAAAAAAAGTCATTGCGAAAAAATAATAAATGTGACGAAAAATTGCGAGAAATCAAAGAATTCTTATAGCGATTTAATGCTAGATAAAATAACCTCTAGAAGACACAATGGTGAAAAAAGGGAACAGGTTTAAGCAGTTTGCATGCAAATTTTGGAAAAGCAAGACAAACATTAAGTGACAATGATAAAAAGTCAAGGTTGCACAATGAAGAAATCCAATGAATGTTCTTCGTGGAAAAACTTTTACGTCGACTTTACAATTAATGTAAACACGTATGTTTGTTAATCTGTCATTTTTGTGGTTCATTCGAATACTTTCACGTTTTGTACTTTTCAATATCCTGTATTTTCTTTCGTATTTGCATAATATAATAGTTTTCTAGATGCAACAGAATATTTAATGACAAATAAGGTAAGCAATTTATTTAATTCTTCTTGTCTCCCCCATTAATTGCTTAATAATAAATAATAATAAAATAAATCGGTTCTGTACCACCAAGAGTAAGGTCAGATTCTATAGTCTCGTTTACTTTCATATGACAAAATTTGAATTACAAAATTTATACCTTAAAAAAAATTTTGCGGGATTAAAATTTCAATTAATGAAATTTCCTTTAGTTTATCGTTTTATTCTCAATTTAAGTAAGATAACTGAATGTAACTACAATCTGGATGTTCTTTCAATTATCGAGTTTATAAAGAGTTATTATGTATGAAATCTATTAATTTTCTATAACCCAAATATTAAACTTAACTGAAGAAATATCCTATCTACAGGTCCAAGCTGAAGCTTGATAACCTAATAATATTTCTGTGAATTTTGTATACTATTTTGTATACTTTTACCAACCTACTATGTTAGTAAAACCGCACCGATTATTTGTCGGTCTTAAAATACAGTTTCCTGTTGGAACAGTAAATCCACATATTTAAATTGAATGATCGATTTAATTTAATTTTATGCTAATAATCAACCTATTTAAATGTAAAGAATTTATTACAAAACTGTAAAGAATTTATTGCAAAAAATATCACCTTATCCTAGGGAGGAGGGTTACAACCCTTTATTCTATACTACGGAAGCTATACTCTTTCAAACAGCTATACTCTTTCTACATATACTTTTCGGTTTGAATAAATTCTTGATCTTGTATTTTTGACATCCTTAGTTTGGTTCGATGCTTTGACCTATTTGGCCTGTGTATTGTATTTAATTGCTATACTCTTTCGTATTCTTTCATATATCTATACTATGGAGACCATATTCTTTCGTATTCTTTCACTTCAAGGACAAGCTGTCAGTTTCGATAGGAAAACGGTGGAAAATTTGTTTATTTGCTAGAGGGGTCTTGGGGAGAGAAGGTCTGACCACTCTGCATCCATACGATGGTTTACCAAATCATTGAACAAGATGCCAAACATCACTCTGGAATCACGCTGACATACTGTTCCCTATTCTATTTTCCAAAATAAAGTAAGCAAACGAGAGGAGTATCTATGTGTAGGAGAAGAGTATACATGTGTGGGTTTGGATAACTTAGTTAGTAGTACAATCTGGAAAGAGGAAGACCCGACTTCAAATTCTAGTCTAGTCTTTTTGCTCGATATTTTTCTCAAAAGATTGCAGATGCGCGTCTTAGTGTCTCTTTGAAAGTATACCTCTAATCTATACTACGAAATCCTGCGAGTTTTCATACTCTATCAATGCGGACATCAGTAGTTTTCCCGGAAGATTATTCAGGAAGGTACTTAAATAATCCAAGTAAAGACACACGTGCGGTTGGTGAAAAAACTTTACACTCGAGCATTAATGTGATGAGCAAAACTAAATGGAGATTAATAATCGATATATCTTCGACTACAGAAAACTTAATGAGAAAACCATTCAAGATGCCTATCCGCTCCCAAATATCGACGAAATCCTTGATCGATTAAGCAACGCACGCTATTTTTCAGCTTTCGACTTGGCGTCAGACTTTCATCAAATTGAGTTCGAAAGATCCCAAAAACTTTCTCAACTGTAAACGGATATTATAAATACACTCGCATGCTATTCGGTCTAAAAAATACACCTCCGACGTTTCAAAGAATAAAGGATTAAAAAGATTGATTGGAAATAGCTGCTTATCATATTTAATTAACTATTCCAGTATCGTAAAATACATCTTCCTTTTTTTTCATAGAATTCTTGCAAAATTAGGACTAGAACGCTGGTAAAACTTATTTCTTTCCTTACAGTAAAGTGAATTCCCTTGGAATTTTCTTTTTCTCTGCTTATCAACATGTTTTACATGTTATTCACCTTTTTTATTTATTTTTAGTTGTTTCTGTTTACTCGACACAAAGGTGTCAAACGCACTAAATGCTTCTCCTCTGTACATATATCTAATTTTGTTTTAAATATACCATATTTACAGATTCAAAATCGTTTACAAAAGTGACAAGAAAACTGTCTTAACATACATATAAGATAATTCTCAGAATTAACGATTATACAGTTGATCGAAAGTTGAAAATTGTCAATGCCAAGGATATTTTATCGCATCAGAAGTTATAAAACCATTACCGTTGTAACTATTTTAGCTTTGGGAATATATGCTTTCATACAATCCTCAGGACATTAGGAGATACTTGTAAAAAATTAGAATTTTTATATATTTTCTAAAACAGAAATCCTTCACTTCTTTATATCGACATTTGGAACAAAGATTTAAAAAATTATATAAAAGAAAGCACCAAAGAAATGAAGAAACAAGAATGTTACTAGGAATAATTGAAAAATTTGGTTATCAATATTTGATCGACAATTCCTTCGCTTTTCGAGTGCCAAGTGTTCCAATTTGTATCTGCGCGTCACTTTGCTTATAATCTTTATCAATATACCTTTGTCAATTTTAAGAATTCATCCATAACCCTTTAAGATTATGTTTTTAAGATGTTAAACTGTAACAAATTGCAAAAGAATCAATTTTTTTAAATCGATACACATTAATTTATTTAATAATCTTTATACTCGTACTTCTGTTAGGGCAACTAGGAATATTCGACTCTCTCTCTGTACATGTACGTCTCTGAACACGAATTAGTGAATGACGAACCTCGATATTCTTCGTATGAGCTAGGGTTTTAGCAATATCCCTGTTTTTTCGTTAACTCAGTTCGAGTACGTCTCACGCAGTCGCACTTCCCGGTATCTAAAGCAATTGGTAAAGTTGTGTTCGAACCTTCTTTCTGGATCAGTGCATCGTGTGTGAGTCATGAGATATCGATATCCCTACAACTATGTCTACAGAAATTCAGGCATTCACAGAAACAATTAACAGCCTCTTAAAGCTATAATTGCAGCCTAAAATAATTAGTTCAAGCACAATACCCAACTCACTAACATCAAATTCATTCGGATCTGTACAACCAAGCTCTCACTTAGAGAAATACTGTTTCGATACCAGCGACGAAACACGACCATTTGTGAAATGGCTACACGAGTATACGGTAGTAACAGAAGTGCTGAGCCTACCAATCATCAACTAAAACTCGCCTAATTCTTGACAAACTTGGACAACTTGAATTCGATGGGCTACGTCGCATGATCCTACAAAGAACGTTTACGACGACATACAAATTTGTTTCTGCAATTATCTACAGTGACAGTTATTATTTCACATTCATTAAACGAATATTGGTAAGTGAGAAGTCCATAATGATCTGAAAAAATGAGTCATGAAAATAACTGCACGAACACTCCTGCAGAAACATTCACAAACACAGCATCGATGTTCTATTTTATGTCCGAAGTTTCGAAGACAATCGAGATGTTCAAGTAAAAGTTTCTTCCTCTCTTATTAACTCCGTTACATAATTTTGGATCGGCAATAATGTTCGGGAAAACATAAAAAAGAAATTTAAAAAAGAGAAAGACACAAAAAAATTACAAAAATTACATAAAAGTACTAAAATTTAAAAAGTAAAAATTAAAAATATTTAAAAAGATTGAAAAAATATAAAATTTTATAGTAAAATCGGGTTTTACGTCCTCATCGTTTGGTTAACACTAAGAATGGAATTTTATTACAGTGATATTGCTTGTTCACATTCAACAATTACAGTAATATTTCTAGAATAATAATTGCATTATTTAAGGATATATGTAGGTTCCGGATAGGGGGAGGGGAGTTCAAAAAATGGATTCATTACGATAACCCCAAGCGCAGAAAATCATGGGCGGAGTTCCCGGTCATGCTTCCACGTCGACAGCCAAACCGAATATTCACGGCTCCAAGGTCAGAATTCGATTTAAATACATAATACTTATAATTAGGGTTCACATTATAATCGTGTGAAGTCCGTCGTCACAGTTGTTTTCTTCGCAATAGTGAAACAGATTGTCCTCCCCCAGATTGCTTTTGATCATTTTTACGATTACTAAGAGAATTTTATTATTTTATTATTTATTATTAAAGTTAATTGTATTTCCTTTATATTTTATTTCGAGAAAAATGTAATTCATTATTAGTCTATTCAATTTTACCCTAATTTTAATTCACACGACCACTATGAGACGAAAAAATTTAATTCTGATTAAAACCGGTTCACCACTCCAATTGTCACTTCACGGATATATCCAATTGGGGGAGGACAATCTGTTTTACTATTGCGAAGAAAACCGACGACGGACTTCACACAATTATAATGTGAACCCTAATTATAAGTATTATGTATTTAAATCGAATTCTATTGTTTAATGTTTGTATGCTATATTGTTAACGTCACTGAAGAGGGCTTTGTAAGCCGAAACGCGTTTGACCTATAATATACATGTATTATTTTTAAACTCTATTATTTTTTATTTATTTATTGCTCGTAAAAGGCATCGCTATTATATTATTTGTTTTGAATCCAAACGATCATTGGTACTAATTTATTTATTGTTAAAAATATATATTTTATTTCAAAAAGTTTTATTCAGTTAGGGCAACGTTGTAATACCATAATTTTTTTAAAATTAAAACAATTATGTATAACTTTTTATAAAAATATTAAATTTTTATTTTCAAATAGCATAATTTCTCGATATCAATATTTTAGTAGGATATAATAAAAAAAATTAAAACTATTTTTTATAGTATTTTGTAACGTTTTTCATTAAAATATTTGGTAAATATTTTGTTTAACGGACCACCCTTCAATGACCTTGACCTTGACATATGTTGTCAAGGTCATCCTCCTGAGTGACCTTCTGAAGGTTTTAGCCGTCACTCGTTTTTTATTAAAAAGTTATTAACAAAAAAAGATTTGAAAAATTTGGCACTTATTTTGAATACACATATACATATTTACCGCCAATGATCAATGAACAAAAGAACTTTCACCACATTGTGTGTGTACATGGCATTCCTACTACCTATTGTTAATATTTCTATGACTTTGAAACGGAATCCGAAAGTAAACTAATATACGATAGATTTTCGTACAGATAACATTCTGATAATCTATCTTAAAATGAAACCTCACTTCGCATTGAAAAGTGTACGCGTGGAGGCAGTGTGTTCCGCCCCCCCTACGGGGGGGCTCCACTACCGAAAAACTACACACATAGGTGTGGGTGGAACTTGCTTTGCGTGGAAACTTTCTACACGAAGCAAGTTCCACCCACACTTATGTGTGTAGTTTTTCGGTAGTGGAGCCCCCCCGTAGGGGGGGCGGAACACACTGCCTCCACGCGTATACTTTTCAATGCGAAATGAGGTTTCATTTTAAGACAGATTATCAGAATGTTATCTGTACGAAAATCTATCGTATATTAGTTTACTTTCGGATTCCGTTTCAAAGTCATAGAAATATTAACAATAGTAGGAATGCCATATACACACACAATGTGGTGAAAGTTCTTTTGTTCATTGATCATTGGCGGTAAATGTGTAAATGTGTATTCGAAATAAGTGCCAAATTTTTCAAACTTCTTTTGTTCATAACTTTTTAACGAGCAGTGACCGAGGACTAAAACCTTCCGAAGGTCACTCAGGAGGGTGACCTTGACAACATACGTCAAAGTTGGGGTGTGTGTGTGTGCGTGTGGATGTGTTCCAATTCGCTATTTTTCAAATCTTTTTTTGTTAATAACTTTTTAATAAAAAACGAGCGACGGCTAAAACCTTCAGAAGGTCACTCAGGAGGATGACCTTGACAACATATGTCAAGGTCAAGGTCATTGAAGGGTGGTCCGTTAAACGAAATATTTACCCAATATTTTTATAAATTTTTATTTTTACTTAGCACAATTTGTTGATATCATTATTTTTGTAGAATGTATAATTAAAATAACTTATAGTTTTTTTATGGTTTAAAATAAACCATTTTGTTTAGATTAAAATAACTTGTGTAGATTAAAATTACACTATTTTGGAAATAGGTTTTTTAATAGTTTTTTTAGAGTTAATAATACTATACTATTTTGCAAAGATACTTTTTGACGCGGACTTAGCACTCTTTTTTTACCTTTTTTTAAAATAAAACATAACATAAAAAGAAGTTCTCACAGCATTCTGTAATCACTTCTGAATCATGATTTCGATTGGGAACATATTGAAATCCTGGATGAGGGGAATTCATACAAAAAATTAATTTCTGAAATAATCTTCGTATCTACTGCTAAATCCACAAACAGAATCACATGTTGTGAATCATCTGTTTGTAGATACACAATGTATATTCTATATATGAAACAATTGTTAGAAGTTTCAAACAGATTTAATTATCCCGTGCTCCATTCTCGTTCTTATATCTGTTGACTTGAATATTTATTTCATTAACCCGTAACGGTCACACGGGGTCCAGTGGACCCCAGGCAAATTTTGTGGCTATTTTGAGTTCAGAAGGGCTTTTCGAAATTAGACTTATAGCATGTATAAATGTACCATTTCTATTTCACGAGATTGACCGAAATTTGTAACTTCAGACTTCAAAATAAATATACTTTTTTCAAAGTTTCTTAAATCTCTATTTTTTTTCAAAAATATATTGTTTCCCGAGTAAAACGCCGTTGGATTTTTTTCGATATTGCAAAAATTAAACTTTCTATGAATTTTTTTGTAAAAAAAGTTAAATTTCGTGAGTTTTTTTTTCTTATCGATTTTTGACTATTTTAAAATCATAAAAAAAAACGATTAAATCATTTAGAGGGAATGTTAAATTAAAGTTTGGCGCAAGATTTAAGTCAATGTATCAAATAGAATACAAGTAAGATTCGTTTAAGTGCGTGGGGTCCGCTGGACCCCGTGTGACCGTTAAGTTATTATTTGGACGTGTGACCGTTACGGGTTAATGTTCATTTGATTCTTCAACAAAAATGACACATGTTATTGTGATCTTATTTTTCGATCCTCGATTATCATTCACTATCATCATCTTCTTACTTAATCTACTTAACCTAATTAAGAGTTATTTTTTCATTAAAAAAAAGCATGTCAGTGCTTTGTTGCTTACTCCACTCATAATGGAACCGTGTATGAGATTTACATTTATTATATCATTTCAGACACAATATTTCATTGTGTCTCATCGAAGAGAAAAAAGATCGAAACATCTGACTTCAATAAAAAATTACTGTTCGTGAATCCAAAAAGGATCAACTTTATTACATAGAAATTTACTACTTCATTCAGTACGACGCGTCTAGGTCCTATTTACTCTTTTCTCTTTATTGTTCATAATTGTTTTTCATATTAGAGCCTATTTGTATATCTCTTGTTTGTTCTGCATAGTTTTACAACTTTCCACACGAATGTTACGAATCGAAGTTACCACCCTGTTTTTGGGACGAAATTATTTTCATCATCGTATAATTTTACATGGGTTTCTTACTATATTCAATTGACAATGTCCGATCGATAATGTACACAACAAGTACTCGCTTGTATGTATACTTATAGGCATGTCTCACGTAATTTTCGTGCAGGCAATAAGAGTTTATTATGGCAAATAATTTACAAGAAAATAAATAATATTGTTAAATATGCATATAATAATATTGTTAAAATATGCAAAAAAGTGAAATATTTTGCGAAATATTTTACGTTCATGCTCTAAACGTCGCTGTTCATCGATTGATTCTATATGTTTAATAAATCAAAACTCTATCCAATAAACAGGATTTATAGAGAATTATAAATATTTATAAATATATTTTATGCAAGCAAATTAAAATTAAATTAAAGCAAATTCGTGCAAAGAAATAGTTAAGCTTTTTAGTTAAGCTTTTGTTCTCGGTCTTATTATTAGGTGAATATGTGTGATCTTATATGAGATATGTGTATAAGCATTGAAAAAGAAAATAACTTCTAGCTCTAATATTTTTTGAGTCTTCAAAATCAAAATTCAAATAAATTTGAATTTTTTATTCTACGAGTAGAAATGTTCAATTGTGATATCTAAATTGTGATATCTAAAAACATCTATGAACAAACCAAGAGGATATTTATAACAACTCAATATTTTTATTCAATTACATTGTTTATATCTCTTTAAGAAATGCTATAAATAATAATTTGCGATTATCTAACATCTTATTTGAGATACAGATAATATATAAGTAATACATAATAAATAATATACAAAATATTACGCAAGCACGCACGCACCCACGCACACGGACTGTCTACTAGTAGACTCTATTCTTGCGAGCAAATACAGCAAATTAAGTAAATAAAAGAAGTCGCCCGTTTTGCGATTTTCACAGTAATTCACAGTAAAAGAGGTGTAATCGATCATTTGCAGAAATAAGTGGCGAGAGAAATACACTTATATATTAGCAACATATTAGAATATAAAAATTTTTGATTAATAAAAAACCTATTTTATGACATATTATTATATAATAAAAAGGTAACATTGAATGCCAATTTTTAATTCCGAATATTAATGTTAATAAGTATAAATATTAATATTATCAGAAAATATAAATAATTAGAAATATTAATAATTTAATGTTTCTAATGATTTATGTTTTGTGTTCGAATATTATCGATTGCTTGATATTGTTGCATTTCTGAAAGTGAAGTTGGTATTTCTTTACCACTAATTAAATTGACATAAAACACTTGACAAGATGCTTCGAATATATTTTTCTTTACTTTTTTAGGTATAGTTGCTTTTTGTAGCTTTTTAAATTAAAAACATAAAGATATAATGCAAATAATATATTCATGTAATATGTTCAATCTCATGTATTAAACACGTATTTAAACAAACTGAAGGATAAAGACCAATTACGACAACGAGCAAATTAGTTAGATGTTATGTAACTTATTTTTAAAAAATAACGATTACATGGGGATCTTTACATGTTACATGTGAACGTTTCGACTACACGAAGTCTTCATCAGCACGCAAAAAATCGAACTATAACGTTGTGCGGAATAAAACACGCTGTTACATTATAAACTTACATTACTAACGCAGAATTCATATTTTTAAAGAGAAAACGCAAATTTTCTAAAACCGAAAGAGTCATATGTATTTTTATCGCATTTGTTGATTACGATCATCTCAAGTTGTTCTTGTGGTCATGATGTAAAAACGTCAAGTATGACAACTTATTGCTCGTCGGCGAGACGGTGAGAATATGTTGGTCCAAAGTATTTAGTCGTGTAAATCTTAAAATGATATCCATATTGGAAGTCCAATGGTATGTGGTGGACAAATAGCAAATTCTTGTTTGAAGACTTATGGTTAACTGTAGCAATGTGTATTGGCGTTCGACATATGTGACGTTGTTGCGTAATAAACAACTCGCATTATGGCTGAGTACTTTTAAAAAATCCCTTTTGCACCAAAAGCGCTGAAAAAAGAACCGTTTAACTTCCGTCATTATTGGAAAAAAATTCATTTTTTATGCGTAATTGTCAATAAAATTAATTTTTTAAAAAGTACTCGGCTACATAGTAAAAATTTCCCAATTTTTGAAATTTATTCTCTGTCAAATATGGTCATTTTGAATTTAATTAATTGGTTTTTTCGACCAGAAAGAGAACCCCAAAGTTAAATCTGAATTTTTTTGTAAGGATTTAAAAAGACGAATACTTTCACACTTTAACCTTTTCTTAACCTTTTCTTAGAATTTTGACCTCAAATAACAGATAAAAGTATCAACTTCCGATTCGCAATGATTTTCTTCTTTTTTATGCTGAAAAGAACCGTTTAACTTCCGTCATTATTGGAATAACGATTTTTTTTTAAAAAGTTCTCGAATTTTGACCTCAAATAACAGATAAAAAAAAGACGATCAACTTCCGATTCGCGATTTTTTAAAAATTTCTTAAAACTTTCTTCCGATTTTAAAACTTTCTCTTTTTTATGCTCTTTTAAATAATATACTACAATATGGAGGGTTCTGTTTGAAATTTCCGTTTGAATTTTCTAGTTCGAATCCCCTTGAGATGTCCTTTTGAGGGACAACATTCCCAAAAAAGTAGCACCTCGAAATGATCAAACATGTGTTTTACGGATTTTCGGTTTTGAATTAAAATATAGGAAGTGGGAACATACTTTATAGATATGTATATTACTTTTAATAATTAATATGCATAAAATAGGAAAACTAATAAATATATAAAATAACTAATACATGTATAAAATAAAAATTAATAAAACTATTGTAATAAGTAACTGGTTCAATAATAAAAATATATAATAAGTAAATAGTCCAAATTAGGAAACTGATTTGGCCTCACAGTTGTTTAAGAAGGGGCCTGAGAAGGAAAACTATACATAACAATTAATAATAGCAAAATAATAAAGAAGTAAATGAAAAAGTATTTTAAGTAAAAAATATTTTTAATATTGGACAACACCTATATAGGTCTCCAACACATTTACTTATTGAAAAAAATATCAAATATTAAAACAATTAAGTTAAAAAAATAAAAATTAATATGAGCACTTACAACATAATTAAAAAGTCTATTACCTAATTTAGTCTATTAAAAGTCTATTATCTAATAAGGCTTTGTAGTCTGTACACAAGTATTTTTTTATCTTGGACTTTATACAGTCTATACACTAAGTTATGTCTTCTTTTTTATCTCTTCACACAATCCTTTAAGATATTACTTATTGTACAAATTGAAAGAAAATATTAATTTTCTTAACCGTCTCTTAAAATTAATCAGTCCATTAGAAAACATGCGGTAGTACAACTTAAGCAACTGGTCCCCATACATAAAAAATAGCACTACACGAACATATGAAGTTAAATTACTTTTATAACATATAGTTAGTAGCTAATAAAAGGTACTTAAAATGTACTATAGAAAATTTGATTATTTATTCTTATTTCATATATCAGCTATAAGATTCATAGCACAACAAATATAACACAAATAATATAAAAACATAATAATGGCGATTCTGTTTAATAAAACAGGTCCCGCTTATTAACCGCTGATTCACGTCATCTTCACATCTACAGCAGTATCACCAAGCGTCCACTGAATTGTTTAAAATCTCATAAGGAAAAACAAAAATGGTTCAATTTAGGCAATGGTCTAATTTCAGTAATCTTCCTCTACATCTAAACATTTTAAAAAGTAACACAATATGATATTAGTTGTTTGATATATTTTCCATAAGATGTCATGCATAAAATTCTTTGGTAATTATGCATAATATGGGCGATCTCATCAATTTTAATGACTTGACATATTTTCAAGGACATAACTTTGATTAACTTTTGAAAGATTTTATCTCTCGCTCGTTTATTGATTTAAAAAAGTTATTAACAAAATAAATTTAATAAATAGAAATGTAATTATCTGACACATTGTACATTTAAGAAAGAATTTAGGAAGTAATTATGCATAATAGAATATTGCTCTGACTGACTTGCAAAAAGTTCTAGTCATACGTCACTCATTATTCATTAAACAGTTATTAATAAAATAAGTTTAATAGTTAATGCTTTTGCAAAATAAGTTTAATGGGTTTTCAACTTTCCACGCGACACGAGTTCCACTTCACAACGTTCGGTGCTGGAAATCCATGTGGAATTGTATAATGATTCCATAGAAAACACATGGGCGGGAGAAGAGTGGATTCCGCAAAACTTAACCCTATTTTTAAGTTAAGATTAAAACTAGGTTTTAATTAGGATAGTTTTTGAGGAATGAGGTGCAAGAGAACGGGGAATAAACGCGCTTGACGTGAAGCGTAAATATTTCTTGCTACAAAATTTGAAAAGAACACTATATAGAATATCTAACTGAATTTCTTTTTTGCCGACGTTATAAATACCATGAATCGATTGACGCTTTTTTAATATTATAGCAAATATATATTTGATATCTGATAAATAAACTAAATAAATAAATTGAATAAACAATTAAAGATAGTAGTTGATCAATGTTTGGAACATAAAACTACGTGAATTTCCACATGAATTATCACAGTTCCATAAAAAAGCGGAACTTGCCCAACCTAAAAAAACTTAATTTTAATTATAATTTAAAAATAGGTTAGGTTAATTTATTAAGGGTGAGTTCTAGAAAGAGAAACTGGAAAGTGTTCTAGTATCAAACACTTATCTAATCTTACATCTATCCAATTTTTGATTAATCTTCGGTAATAAAATTATTTTACATTTTATTTTTTCTAAGATAAAGTACAGATACTTGAAATACTTTCTGAAGACCAGATATCTGTACTTTATTTTGGAAAAAATAAAATGTACTATAATTTTATTACTGAAGATGTACTATAATTTTATTACCGAAGATTAATTAAATTAGGTAAGTTATTTTTTATTTAATCCAAAATTGAATAAAAAAATGTTGTAAGATCATTTTTTATATGCATTTATTATAAAAAGTTACAATTTAAAAAAAATTGTATATTTATAATATTATAAATACAACTTTTTAAAAAATTTTATATTTATAATAAATGCATATAAGAAAATACCCTAAGGTCATTTTTTATATGCATTTATTATAAAAAATTACAATTTTTCAAATCAAACAACTTACCTAATTTAATCTTACAACATTTACTCAATTTTGGATTAAATCAAATAACTTACCTAATTTAATTGAAATTTAGGATATTTTATTTTATACTCTAAGAGAGTATAGAAAAAATAATACAAAAACTCCAAATTCCTTGAAAATTATAATTATTCGAGCACATGTGAAATATGTGTTATATGTATGATAAATGAGAGAGAGAGAGAAAGAGATTTTCAATAACAGGTAAAGAGGAAAAGTCGAGTATCACAAAAATTTTTTTTATTTAGATAAATGCATAAATAATATTCAAGAAAATGTTCTAATAAAATGTAAATACAAAATAGATATCACGCTTTACAGTTTAATATATTATAAATCAATTTTTTCTAAAATAAGTGAATTTTCTTTGTGAAAAAATTTTTAAATAAAAACAGATATTCAGATTAATTTAGAACGAAAATAGAGTACTTACAATGATTTTTACAAAATTGTCATTCTTCACAAAAAAATATGTTGAGTACAATCATATGTCATTCATGTTCGATGCAGAAATAAACCAGATACTGTTTAGGGATGGTTGTCTCGAACGCTCACAAAGTCAGTCGCACAAAGATTTCTATTACCACGATCTTTTTTAGGAAGGAATAAGAAATAGAAACCTTCGAAGTTTCAAGAAACTAGGTAGAAATCGATCGGACACAAAATATCACCTATATTTGTAAGATAAGGGTTAAAATGTCATCAGACGGGTACACACTCGCAGTTGTGTCATATGCTCAGAGCCTGCAGTTTTAGTTTTTATTTGAAAATATTCTTTAGTTTTAACCTCATCTTCATTTAAATCTTTTATCAAGTGATGAAATTACTAAATTCACTCTATTCTTTTTATATTCACGTCGTATACTCACTTTCTTTTAACTCACTTTATTTTACACAACGACATAACTTTATCATAATAATTAAACTAGAGAAATATGTCGTTACGCGCGTCGATTACTTGTTAGTCTTAAAACACAGGTCTCCGTGGAAAAGTAAATCTGTTGAAACATACGATTAATCGATTTGACTTTTGATATTACTAAGCATCCTATTTAAATCAATGTAAAGAATTTATTGCGAGAAATTCACGTTAAATCGACCAACCATTTTCCATTAGAATGCATCAGTCTTGTTTCTGATATTGGCAATAGTTTGCTATCTTGAGAAAGTAAAAGATGATGAAGTTATATTGTTACTTTCATTGTGTAAACGTAAAAGAAAGTAAGTACACAATATGAACGAAAAAGAATAAAGCGTAGTTGTTACGATGTAAATACTTTTAACCTGTTCTGTACTTTTCGTGTTTTCTTAGTTTATGTACGTTTCTCTCGCATGTGAAGAGGGGAGAACAAAGACCCGATCATCACGTGTTAGACTGATGATCACGGCAGTTTGGCCCAGTCCTAATTTCGCACCGACTCGATATAGTTCGACGAAGCGGTTCTATACCTCAAACGTTCCCTTGTATATTTTATAATAAAGCTTTTTGTTTGTTCATCCAATTGAACATCCGCTGTTTCTTTCGCGATCCTGACTTGGCCTCTCAACAGGTTATGGGCCCAGGGAATCGCGGAATAGTGTTTTAAAGTTTTTAAACGTTAACGTCAAGTGTGCTCGTGAGAATTTTTGCTCGCTTTCTCATCTGTTTCGGAAGCGACAGACCGAAGCCAAAGATGGATATAACGGATTCAAGGAACATTTCCAAATTTAATGGTCAAAACTTTCAACTGTGGAAATTTCAAATGAGGACTATTTTCGTCGCTCACGAACTCTTGGACATCGTTACCGGGGCGAGGCCGAAACCAGAGCGGACAAATCAAAACGTCGAACAGATAAAGGACTGGATCAAGAAGGACGCAAAAGCTATGTTTATTTTATCTTCGTCGATGGAGTATACCCAGTTGGATTATTTGGTGACGTGCACAAGTGCTCACGAAATGTGGGAAAAATTATCGAGCATTCACGAACAAAAGAGTGCCTCGAATAGATTAGCTCTCACGACAAAATTTCATGAGTACCGTTTCTCGTCCGGCGATTCCGTTACTCAGCATTTTGCAAAAATAGAGAACATTGCCAACCAATTGAAGGACATCGATGAAAACATATCAGACGTCATGATCATGGCTAAAGTCTTGAGTACCTTACCGTCCAAATACAACGCTTTTATATCTGCTTGGGACAGCGTGCCTGCGGCGAACCAAAACTTGGCTAACCTGCGAGAAAGATTACTCCGAGAGGAAGCTAGGATGTCGACCGTGGACGACCTGAGCAGCGCCTTCGCCACGACGACCGTTTCCGGAGATCGAGGTAGAGCTGGTCATCGCTCCGGGAATGATGCGACTCAGCGCAAGAAAAGAATCGCGTGCTCATTTTGTAAAAAATCCGGTCATATCGCGAGATATTGTTTTGTCAAAAAGAGACAAAAATACTCGAATAGAAACGCGAATAGAAATTCAGATAATAATTCAGAGCATAACTTTGACGCGTTCGTAGCTTCTAGAAACGGGGAACGTCGCGAAACCGTTAACGTAGATTATTCGATGAGTAAACATGACTCTGATTGGTTCCGCAAAACCGACGAAGGACAGTTTTGGATTCTCGACAGCGGGGCATCGCGTCACATCTCATGTCGTCGCGATTGGTTCATGGAACTCGAGCCTTGCATAACGAGTATGTTTGTCTCGGAGACGAAACTAAAGCGAAAGTGCTAGGTCGCGGCAATATTTTCATCGAGAGACTTATCGATGGAAAATGGCTCGGCGGCGTGATGAATGATGTTTTGTTTGTACCATCTCTCACGAAAAATTTGTTTTCTACAGGCGTGTGCATGACGAATGGATACACTGTCGTTTTCGATCGCGATCGCGCCGATATTCTTTCAAAAGATAAAGTCCTATTGGCGCGGGGGATGAAACGAGAGAATAATCTTGTGCGAATGTTGATCAAGTCAAAAGCGAAATGCGAAATGAACTATGCGTCTGCCGCACCGTTGAAGCTATGGCATGAGCGTCTCGGCCACGTAAGCCGGAGTTGCATTGATAAAATGCTAAAATCAGATGCAATCACCGGTATGTCTTCGATCGATAAGAAGGATTTCTTTTGCGAAAATTGTCCATTCGGAAAACAATTTAAAAAGCCTTTTAAGAAACGCGATAAAAGTATTAGTGTCGTTCCAGGCGAAGTTATACATTCCGATCTTTGTGGCCCGATGCAAACACCGTCTGTCGGTGGTGCAAAATTTTTTCTACTTTTTAAAGATGAGGCATCTGGTTTTCGCAACATCTACTTTCTCAAGCACAAAAGCGATACTTTCGAAGCTATGAAAGAATACGTTATTTTCGTGAAAAATAAATTTCGTGCGGAAATAAAAGTTATACGCGCCGACAATGGTACAGAATACACGAATAAAAAGGTGTCCGACTTTTTAAAGTCAAGAGGCATCAAGCTTCTAACGTCAGCCCCGTACACGCCGGAGCAGAACGGGCGTGCCGAACGCGAGATGCGAACAATCGTCGAAAGCGCGCGAACGATGTTGTTAGCACGAAACCTGCCGAAACGGCTTTGGGCTGAGGCCGTTAATACAGCGGTATATATCTTAAATAGAACACTAAATACTCATTTAGACAAAACTACGCCCTTCGAAGCTTGGACCAACAAAAAACCGAATCTTTCGAATTTACGCACGTTTGGATGCGACGCGTACGTGTTGATCCCCGACCTTTTTCGTAAAAAATGGGACGCGAAATCCCAAAGGTTACTTTTCGTGGGTTATGAAAACGAATCCGAAAATTATAGATTTCTCAACCTGGGAACCGGACGCATTGTCGTGTCAAGGAACGCGATTTTTAACGAAAATCTCCCGAACACCACGAGCGAGGAAAGCGTGCGTCTCTACATCGATAAAGAGCCAGAAAATGAAGTCGATCGCGACGTTTCCGAATCAGACGGACCCCCGGATGGTCCCGAGTCGCGCGCGGAGGAGGAAGTGCGGGCAAGCAGGTCGCCCGACAGCGGGCGCGCGAGCGTGCCGATTGCCGGGGTCCCCGTTCGGGCACCTGCGCGCGACAACGAAGAGAATAGCGCGCGTCGGGGCGGCGGCGTGAATGCGGTGTCATGCCGCTTGCGTCCTCGCGAGGATTTGCGTCCGCCGAACTGGTATGAAGCGTGCACCGCGCTCTATGCTGCGCCGGATAATTATGCGCAAGCTTTGAAGAGCGCTGATTCCGTTGCTTGGAAGCGCGCAATTGACGAAGAGATAGAAGCGCACGAGGAATAAGACGTGGGACGTAGTAGAATTACCAAAGGACCGTAAACCTGTAGGCTGGGTCTTTAAAATAAAAGATTTAAATCCAGAGAATGCTCAGCGTTACAAAGCGCGACTTTGCGCTCAAGGTTTTTTGCAAAAAGCTGGAACGGACTATGACGAGGTTTTTTCGCCCGTTGTGCGTTTTGAATCGGTCCGTACTCTTTTAGCAATAGCGGCGAAAGAAAATCTAAGCTCGTTACAATTTGATGTAAGCACAGCTTACTTAAATAGTGAACTTAAAGAAGTCACGTACATGCGTATTCCGGAAGGTTTAAACATAAGCGCGAACGGTAAAAATCTCGTTTTAAAATTGAACAAAGCGATCTATGGCTTAAAACAAGCGGGTCGCTGCTGGAATCAAAGATTCGATAACTTTATAAAACGTTTAAATTTTAATCAGAGCAATGCGGATAAATGCGTTTACACCGGTTTTTTCGAAGGAAAGAAAATTTATTTAGGACTATACGTCGACGACGGATTGTTATTAGCACGAGATAGGAACATTTTGGAAAAATTATTAAAGATATTTAAAACCGAGTTTAACGTAACTGTAAGCGAATTGAACTACTTCGTTGGAATGGAAATTTACCGCGATAAAAATTCGATTTTCATAAGTCAGAGCAAATATATTGACAAGATTCTGCAAAAATTTAAAATGGACAACGCAAATGCTGTGAAAACTCCCGTCGATCCACATGTAAAGCTGACGATGCCGCGCGAGCAATCTCAATTGAATGTTTCCTATCGCGAGGCCGTAGGCTCACTTTTATTCTTAGCCATGGTTTTTCGGCCCGATATCGCGTACGCGGTCGGCGTGGTAAGCAGGTATCTCGATAATTACGACAGTACGCATTGGTTCGCAGTGAAACGCATCATGCGATATATTAAGGGAACACGAGATTTCGGGTTCCGTTTCGACTCCTCGTGCAAAAACGAAGTGCTCGTCGGATACTCGGACGCGGATTATGCGGGGGATTTGGACACGCGAAGATCCACTAGCGGTTACGTCTTTACGATGGGCGACAGATGTATAGCGTGGTCGTCTAAGCGACTGTTAGTCTAAGTACCATGGAGGCTGAATTCATAGCCGCCTGCGAAGCGACTAAAGAGGCGATATGGTTTAAAAAACTGTTGAGTGACGTCGGACACGGATGTGCGGGCCCTACGGTGCTGTATGTGGACAATCAAAGCGCGATAAAAATAACTCGAAATCCAGAATTCCATCGTAGATCGAAACACATCGATGTCCGATATCATTTTATATGCGAAAAATTGAGAGAAAACGTAATCAACACGGAGTATGTATCTACAGACCAGCGTGCCGACATCTTCACGAAAGCACTAGCATACGAAAAATTTAACCAATTGCGAAAAAGCCTGAATATAATCGACCGTATGGAGAAAACGCTCAAGTAGCGGGGGTGTTACGATGTAAATACTTTTAACCTGTTCTGTACTTTTCGTGTTTTCTTAGTTTATGTACGTTTCTCTCGCAAGAGGGGAGAACAAAGACCCGATCATCACGTGTTAGACTGATGATCACGGCAGTTTGGCCCAGTCCTAATTTCGCACCGACTCGATATAGTTCGACGAAGCGGTTCTATACCTCAAACGTTCCCTTGTATATTTTATAATAAAGCTTTTTGTTTGTTCATCCAATTGAACATCCGCTGTTTCTTTCGCGATCCTGACTTGGCCTCTCAACAGTAGTAAAAGGAATTTCATCACTTAATAAAAGATTTACATGAAGATGAGATTTAAAAAATATTTCCAAATAAAAACTGAAATTGCAGTCTGCGAGCACATAACAAATATCAGCAGGTTTACTGTGCATATCCGTCTACGGCGAGTTTTAAAAATATAGTCAGGAATGAAACATTCCACGACAAATAAGATAACGAATTTACTATTTCAACTTCTACTTATTTACTGTTCCAACAAAAAGCTGTGCTTTATGTCCGATAAATAATCCGATAAATCGAAGCACTGTTCACTAACAAGGAGATGGATTGAAGTGTCCTCCTCTGATTTTAATGAGTTTTCACATATTGATTTCCAACTCAAAATAAGGAACACTTTTTTGTACGTGCCCAATTGTATGTTTAAAAGGTAAAACACCCCTTTGAAAAAAATCAGTTTTTCTCTTTCGAGATGAGTCTAAATTATAAAAAATAAAAAATTTTTTAAATTAAAAGTTGAATAATTTAAAGAAAACTTTTAACATGAGGAAATTCTCATAAATATCCACTCCTCCGATGAAAAGAAAGGATTATACTGGACTCCTACTGGCTAAAACCACCGCGACATGTTACTCAGACATATCTGGTAAGTCTCCGGGCACACCTAGGTATTAGTCCAGGTTGCCAACATCTTCGAAGGGGAGCACGAGGTCTCTTTCCAAATTTGTCCTATTTTCATAATTCTACTCTTTTAATCTCTTAGAGGGATTGTACTCTCTCATGTTCTGAATCAGAGAAACCCTTTAAAAAAGGGGATTATATAGTCCTACTTTTTTAATCCCTTAGCGAGATCGTAATCTCTCATGCTCTGAATCAGAGCAACTCCTGAAAAAAGAGACGGGATGAGAAGGCCTGGGATCGAACCTAGGATCCTTCAGTTTCACTCGCGCATAAAGTCATCTTGTTTGAAGAGTATTATAAAACAGTAAAAAACAAAATATTTTATTACGTAAGATATATGTCTAAATTCGTCAAATGGTCAGAGCTGGATCTTCAGCCAATCAATAAGCTGCGTGCCAACTTAGTTTGTCGGACTTTCATCATCATCAGCTAACGTCGTATTCGACGTGTGGTGACTAATAAAGTAGCACATACTACTTCATTAGTTCTCATGGAAAGATAGTGTGGTAGTTTCCCGTTGCTTTCCACACTATGTCGGACTTTAAACGCAGTAAATCACCAATTAAAATCAACATCGATTTTAATTGGTGCTAATAAGTCCCATCTTCCTAAATTAAATAAAGAATTTATTGCGAAAAATATTACCTCAGCCAGAATTCGAACCTGGAACACCCTCATTCCGTGCGGGATACCAATTCGACCACCGAGGCATGTAATAATATTCATCGCAATAACCAGTATCATGTGTACGTCTTTTTAAACGAAACATGGGTCCATTTATTTTCGATGAAGAAGGTCTGTACCAAAGCACATCAAAATCGGTGACCCACACTCCGTGGCCTCCCCTTGTTAGTGCCAAGTAATTTTGTTCGTATGAATTTGTATGTATAATATATTCCACGCTCCTTGCGGATTAACGTACCATTACAAACAGACAAACAAAATCTTTGTAAAGCTAAAAATGTACCAAACACATATTAAATTGAATATTCACGAAAAGTACCTTATTAAAAATTCTTATTAAAAATTGCGAGAAAAATCACCGAAATCTCAGTGGTCGAGTTGGCCAAGACATTCGTCCCGTATAATTGAGAGTCCTAAGTTCGAATCCTGGCTGAGGTGGTTTTTTTTGCAACATATTCATTATCACATTGGGGATGGAAAGGAAATTTTAATAAGATACTTATCTCTTTTTTTAATCTTTTTATTTAGCTTTCCATCTCCACTAATGTGATTTCCGTATTGTTCGTCATCTATTATATATTCTATCTTTCTATTTTTTTGGTGTTATTCTTCTGTCTTCTGTTCCATGAAAAAGTACCATAAAGTGCCATTCCCATTCTTCTACCATAATCCGTTTTGATAGGCATGTTTTTCTTTGTTTTTTTCTATGTTTATATTAATGTAATATTTTCATGCTTCCATTTATTTTTTAATTTTTTCGATTTTTTTTCTTCTTTTCTATACTTTTTTCCACTTTCTTAAAGAATTTTTGATATTGCCGTCTTTTGATTTTGTGTTCTAACTAAAACGTTATCGTCACTTCTAGTTTTTCTAGTATCTTCCTTAATTCTCTTTTTTTATTTACATTTTTTATTCCATCATCTTTTCTTTTTCCCAGTTTTCTTTTCTTCACAGTTATTTCTTTCTTTTGGTGTTCTTTTAATCCTCTCTTTTAATTCAGTCCATTGATTCAATTTTGATTCTTCTGTCTCTTCATATTCTATGTTCTCCAATAGCTCTCTGAATCTTCTTTTGTCCATATCTGTTGTTTGAAAACACTATTTTTCACTAATCTCATATCGAAAATATTCTCAAACTTTGTATAGGAATATTTTTATTAAGACAAAATACTTGGTGGTTATTTGTCATCATCTTCTATCATAATAGATTTGTCATCATCTTCCCGTAGGAAGACTCGAACATATTGCGTGAAGAATCGAGCGCATGAACGGGCACAATAACGTATGAACGGAGGCATATGTAATTAATTCGCAAAAATGACTTCTCGAAATCTAATTTTGTTATACATGATTGAATTTATAATAAAATAAGCTTTAACTTACAATTGTGATACCTATCTTAATTTCAAATTTTAAAAAATGTTCAGTGGTGGAATTATAAAAAATTGATATGGGAATTTTAAAAAATAAAAATTTTTTTTCACTTTTATAATACTCTTCAAAGTTCAATTCAATTTTTAATTTTAAAAATTTCTTTCTATTTTTTATAGTTTGTCGAAATTCGTCTCGAAAGAGAAAAACCGAAGGTCTCAAAAGTTTTTTATACGTTGCATTTAGAGGGTAAAAGATCTGTTTGAGAAAAAAGGGGCTTTTATCTCCTTAACATGCGATTAGTACGTATTAAAAAAGCCCCTTAATTTTAGCTGGAAAACAACATATTAAAGCCCATCAAAGTCAGAGAGAAATTCTTCATTCCATCTCTTTGCCCCTTATTTTTCTTTTTCGAAATTCGTCTAAGGTCTCAAAAGTTTTTTATACCCTGTTTGAGAAAAAAGGGGCTTTTAAAGCTTTTGCTGGATTTTAGCTGGAAAACAACATATTAAAGCCCATCAAAGTCAGAGAGAAATTCTTCATTCCATCTCTTTGTGGTAAATGTATGTAAAATTCACATAGAAATAATATTATTAAACTATCAAGATCCAACGTTGACGAGGTAAGTGAAGACAACTTAAAAAGTATTAATGTAAAAAATAAACCAAATGTAAAAAACAGATGACATATTGACAGATGAAATATTAGATTTAAAAAATGGACACTAGGAAAAAATAAAAATAAAAATAAACTTAAGTACTGTTTAATGCACAAGAAGATCAAAGAAGAAACAGCTAAAAAGAAATAGCTATTAGAATAGTGTAACGAGATAGAAGAGTTAAAAAGGAAATATGACTTCTTTACCATAAATAAGAAAACCTGCTAAATATGAAAACAAAAACGGCAGCATTCTCAAAGATGAGTAATAGAATTCTAATCTAATAAATACAAAGGAGAAGTTATAATAAAGTAGATCAAATACATTGACAACCTTTTTAAAGATAACAGAAATGCGAATCATAGAATAATAGCTAAAAATTATTTGGATATTATACGGTTGGTAGGTGAGGTTGACATGTCAACAACAAAGAATAGGAAGGCAAAATTCATGTAGAAGTGCTGAAAACAATGAAGTGCGATAGTACAGTATCGTTGTTGAATAATCTGCTTAACTACATATATAGAACATTGGAATGATTCCAAGAAACTTAAAATCAACATTCGTTACGCTGTTCAAAAAACCAAACACAAAATATTACATAGTAGAGACTACAAAACTATCAACTTGATGAATTGTGTTCTGAAACTATTCCTAAAAATTATACATAAAATGTATAAGAAATACAAAGATAATATTAGCAACTTCCAATTTATTTTCAGAAATGTTAGTCTCGTATTTGGCACACGAGAAATATTATTTAGTATTGAAGTGTTCATTTAACATAGAAATGCAGACCTATTTTCTAGATTGAAAAATCATTTGACACCATTCAACACACGACAAATTAATAAAGAATTCTCGAAGAAATTGAATTGGATGGACAGGATATTTGTATAATGACTAATTTGTACTGGAACTAGAAAATATTAACTATTAGACTAAACAACAAGACACCAGAAGAGATAGATCAGATCCTGAGGAGAATCAGATAAAAGTGTTCTATGCCGCTTTTTTAAACTTATATTTGGAAAAAAATATTTAAAGAAACTCTCAATGAGAAATCAGAAAGAGCTTAATAATTAACGGAGTAATAATAAATATAATCTGAGATGTGCAGATAATACGGTATTACTGACTGCGAGCATGGCAGAACTGCAAGAGTTTTTAACTGCAGTAGCCAAACAAAATATATCGGTGGAATTCAGAGATGGGATTCAGTTCCTAATGTTAAAAAAATAAAATGGCTGGTAGTCAATAGAAGCCGAATCAATAACTGTAATACAAAGATGAAAATAAGATTATGAAAAGAATGTCATATATCTCTATGTTGGGTTAATAAAAACTGGAATTTGACACAGGAACTTGCATCAATGATTTGGACTGAGCACACAATCCAGCACGGATCGTAAATGATATCTTTTCTCTAGTTAGTTATTAAATATACATCGGTCATGTTTCCCTTATTATCGTTTGTTACGTCGTCTGTTTCAGACAATAATAAGAAAAACATAATCGATCACATTATTATATCGATTGAGATATCACAACATGTTTTAATGGTTGAATTGGCTAAGACACTCGCTCCAGATAGGTTCGGAAGGTTTCAGGTTTGAATCCTGGCTAAGATGATATTTTCCGCTATTCTTTACGGTATTTAAATAAGTTGTTTAGCATAAAAAGTTAAATCAATTATCGATAATATAGTAATATAGATAATATAGATTATAAAGTATGTGGATACTGTTTAACAAAAAGCTGTGCTTTTAAGACTAATAATCGGCGCGTAGTGAGTTAGTAAAAGTACAGAGTGTCCTATGGAAAATTGTCGAAATTAATTAGTTTTTATTCTGTAACATATAAGGATATCGAGAAAAATAAAATTGCATTTAATAGAAGACATTTGACAGTTTTATTTGAGTATACTATTATATGTATAATGATAAATTTTTACTTAATTTTAATTGATTTTATAAAAAAGCAAAAATTAGACATTCTAACATGTGATATATGTTTTCGAAGTGTACAGCATTATTATTTGAACAAAAATCAATTTTACAAAAACTTTTGATGATTGTTTACACAAAGTTTTGTACAGTTTTAAAAAAAATTAATTAAAATTGTTCAAATAGTGGTCGACACACACTTTGAAGACATATATCATTAAAATGTCTCTTTTTTATTAAAAAAAAATTAGTAGTGAATTAATTAATAATATAGAAAAAAGATATTCACGGTGTAACCTTCCTTTTTTATATTCAATTTTTTAGACTACATACAGAGGCTGTGTTTTAATTGGTATCAAATATATCGCACGTATCAGTTCCAAATTGGTCATAGCATTCATGTGAAATATAATTACTTCGAATGATACCCTTAAAATCCGATAATCTTAAAATTGCATTTTTAAAAGGAATTATAAAAGGGGGAAGTAAAATGAAAAAGTAATTTTTCTCGAAAACGGCTGAGCCAATTTTGATCAAAAAATATATGTTGTGGAGATTCTAAAGAACAATTGTTTTAAAAAATCGAAAATTTTTTCTGAAAATTAAAAGAAAATTAAAAAATTCTTAATTTTGTTTAAGGGAATGTTTTTGAGTGATACCTACACACCATAATTTATATTTTGTAATTTAAAGATTAATTATTAATCTTTGATTTAATTAACCATGACAATTAATTACCATTAAGAAATAGAAATACAATTACAAATTAATCCTTAAATCCTTAAATAAATATTAATATATAATATATTATAATTATATGTGAAATATGTAATCGTGTAAAGATATTTTTAGAGATGTATGAGGTTAATTACGCACATATATCATTTCAATTGTCTTTGAGAATTACATTTTTTATCATTAAATTAAAATACATTAAGAAACTTAGGAAATGAATGTTTGCAGTTATGATTACATATTACAGTCTGGAGCGTAGAATTTTAATAAAGACGAAGTTAGCTTTACATGCATATGTTTTTCTTACCATGTTATTGTTCAAACAAATACTAATATTTATGAATCCATAGTCGAATTTAATAAAAAAGAAATTAACTTCATACATACGACTTTTTTCCGTGTTAATTAATTTTGACCAATCGTCAGGAATAAACTATCAAACACTACCAAACGATCACCAAACAAATAGTGACCTATTTACATCAATCGTTTGATATACATATCAAATGATAAATAACTAATAAATTGATTTAGTTATTGACTAATTAGTTAAAATACTTGATACGCGTATAAAATAACCGGTGTAAATTAGTAAGTGGATCAGTAATGGTTGTAACTAAATTTTTAGTAGAAGTTTAACTTCACACAGATATGCGCTTACAGTGAACTATACATATGAATACATATCTATTAATTGTTGTCGAAAGAGAGAGAGAGAAATTTTAGTGGAACTACTCATATTTTTTCATTCTATACTATCTGATTGGCCAATCGCTTAAAAATTACTTTTTTAATTTAGTAAAATTGCAATTGGCTAATCAGGTAGCACTAGAAGTGCTTAGAAAAAATAATTTCACCAAAAGCACTTCTCCTTCAGCAACAGAACAATAGACACACACTCCAGTATGTATAGAGTTTACTACAATAGACACACTTATTCCAGTATAGAGTTCACGGATACTCATCGCTGAATCGTGCGGATGCACGCTCATCAGTAGAGATTTTTATTAATTAATCTTAATTAATTTCACTAATTTAATAGTGAAAATCATATAACGGTACAAGACTTTTCTATTCAATTCAACTCGATGTATCTGCTTATAAAAGGTGTTATATGTACATATTACAAGAGAAATCTTGTATATACAAAATATAAATTTTAATCAATTCGATTTGAACTTTGAGGGATAATTATGATTGTTCAGTAATTTTGGCATTCAGCTATAAGCTTTTTTGTTAGCAAATTAAAGGCAGATACAAATAGTAGCATCATGGCAAGGAGAGGGGAGGGGGGACTTTTTTTAGAGAATGAGCAAAAACAAATCGAAATAAAACCTAAGAATTTGCGTAGCTCCAAATCGTTCGTCTTACCTTCGCTGTTCTCATCCTCTGTTGATTTGGCCGATAGCTTCGCGCTTGGTTGCTTCGCTGCAATCAAAATTCGCAGCTAGCACTGTATCTTTTGTTTTATTTTCCTTGTCTTATTTTTCTCTTTCTCTTCTCTTCCCTTTGGTATTTCTTTTTTTTACAAGTTTAAATGAAGGAAATTAGTTGACGTCAAACTGGCATATGATTGGTGAACTGCGAGCCGACTTGGTTTGTCAGACTTTCACCGCAGTGATTCACCAATTTTTGAAATCGAAATTCGATTTATATTTTGGGGTAAATGGATCTAATCTCCAACTTATAAGATGAAGAATTTATTGCGAAAAATATTACTTCAGCCAGGATTCGAACCTGGAACTCCCCCATTCCGTGCGGGTGTCAAACCAATTCGACCACCGAGGCATGTGACACCCGCACGGAATGGGGGAGTTCCAGGTTCGAATCTTGGCTGAGGTAATATTTTTCGCAATAAATTCTTCATCTTATAAGTTGGAGATTAGATCCATTTACCCCAAAATGTAAATCGAATTTCGATTTCAAAAATTGGTGAATCACTGCGGTGAAAGTCTGACAAACCAAGTCGGCTCGCAGCTCACCAATCATATGCCAGTTTGACGTCAACTAATTTCCTTCATTTGAATTTGTAAAAATACTACTGGCAAAGAGAATGATCGTCGTTACAGTTATTTCTTTTTTTACTTGATCGGCTGACTCTCCGTCATAATCGATCATGTAATCCTAATCTCAACAGTAGTTAAAAAATTCTAAAAACTACTGTGTGCTTATCCATATTTGTATATGTGCAGCTACTGAAATTTATCAAGTTTTTTCTCAAATGTCTACTTTCCATATTGCGAGATATCGATAACAAATTGAAATAAAAATAATAATTCATACATTTTAGCATTTGATGACAAAAAAGATCTTGATTGTTTCCGTTGAAGTTTCTTAAAGAGTCGACGTACATGATACTTCTAAATCCCTAGTAGTAAATATTTGGTGTCATATATAATAATGGCACATCACAAAACATAAAACTTAACATAATAATATGTTCCGTCTGACTCAGAGATATTTTTACAATTAATTAAGATTCACGTATGTACTGGTGTTTTATAATCGTATTATGTTATTAAATTTGTTAAAATCCTAATCCTCTTTCATTTTTATTAATAATGTAAAAATAACATAAAAATAACAAACATCACGATGCCACTGGAAATACTACAAATGAAATTAATCTGTGTGAAAAAAAAAAGAAAAATCTTCTACGAATAAAGATTACATGGCTAGGAAAAACGGAGTTCAATCGTCAACGATGCATATCGAATTTATTTCATTTTTCAAGAGAGGCTAGAAATGATCGTCGACAAGATGGGAAAGTCAGTGGCGCGGAATTTATTGTAGCCAAATTGCCTTATACGAACAAGGTCGCGGAAGATCGTACGAGATCGTAAATGATTAAATTCGAGCGACGACTAGCTGAGAAATCGATCAGTGAAAATGGATTCTGACACGGTAATAATATTCACAGTTATTGACCTTTTATCAGAAATTCCATTATCTGCTTTACATTACATACCTATTTTTTAAATATTTAATATTTCAAATATTTAAATATTTTATAATTTAAAAAACTATATATTCTTTACATATATTATAAATAAAAATACTATAATAATGACAATAATATGACAATAATATGAGGATAATAGAAAGTTATAGGTAACATTTGTCTTTTCTTTTCAAATATAAATTGAAATAAATGTTCAAAATAAATTGGAACCTCAAATTAAATTGGTTGCTATCTGTTTAATACAAAGTAAATTTTTTTAAATTTTCCCAGGCATCCATCGTTGTTAGGAAGTGCTTTATGTTTTCAAAATGATTTTCTAGATTCCTTAAATCATATGAATTTCAAGCAAGAATTATAGAATTCGTATTTGAACGTTTCTTGCTGTAAATCATCATTATTCTTTATAACGTCATTGTTCTTAATCGATCTAATTTTCAGAATTTAATTTAATTTATTTTTCAGCATTTTAAATATCTAGGCTTACAATTAAATATTATGACTAATAATAAGTATTATAAATACATCCTTAAATATATTAAATACAATCAATTAAATATAAGTTCTATATTTTATGTTTATTATTATATTATAAAGATATAAAAAAATAATAAAAAATCGAAATTTTTATGCGAATGAGTTATCTGCAAACACTACTTTCAACAAGGCCAAGAACTGGCACATTTTGCGCTTAATCATTGCATTACCAAGATATTCGATCGAGTGGAAACGAAGAGGAAATCACTGATTCGAAAGACAGGCATTTGTTCTCGAAAAATGGAAACGAATCCACATTTGTTTTACCGGCAAGTGTGAAAATGCATATCTACTCTGACTTATAAGCGTTTCACACAGAGACATCAATAAGGCAAAGTAAAAATAACATTGAGAGAACAGGTATATGACAATACGTATTGTAATGCACTGCTCTAAAAATATATCATGACATATAAAATATCAAAATATATAGATAGGATCATCTTACAACTCACGACTTTAATTTTAACGATCTTTTTTGAATTTGAAGTCAATTTTTTCATAGTGATATCAAGGTGATAATATTATTATTTAATACAACTTTTCAATATCAACATGTTTGTATAAGTCCAAATTTTTAATTGAAATGTTATTAATGTAAAGATCATTAAAAATTAATTAAAGGTATCCTTTGTGATCTCTTAAAACATAGTTTGTGACAAATCTTTCTTTTTCAATCATTTTAAAGAAAATTAACTTTGAATTTATCAGAATCTGGCAGTAAAATCGCAAGTTATATAGGACAATCTATACATACAGGGTTTACCAAAGGTATGAAAACCCCTAAATATTATAAAAACTATGCATTTTTTAGAAAAACATTTCAAACAAAAGTAGAATTTCAAGTACCGCATTACGTAGTAATATGAGCATGACTTAGAAGAGTGTTGTCAGGTAAAAGTCACCTGAAATTTTTAAATAGAAACTCCTATTTTTTATTCCATAGTCTTGTCGCTCTCACTTCGAAAGATTTTCGTAACACTATAATAAAGTATATTATTAAATCCTTAGTTAAAGTATATTATTAAGTCTTTTTCAAGTTATGGAGCTTGAAAGTTGTAGACTGTTCAATATCACTGCATTAGCATTACTTAAAGTGTCCCACATTGATGTTGCACGATCGGTTGTATACTTTGTGCGTGCGCGCGCACGCACGCGTGTGTGTGTGTGTGTGTGCGTGTGTCACAGCAGAGATAAGGACGTCGCCCACGATTCGTCACTCCCACAGTATTTATTATGACTTCAAACTCCCTTTGTTATGTGTGTATGTGTATTTGAACATTTTAGAGTAAATGCTGAAAATGGCACCCATTGACTTCCTGACAGTATGTCACTTTTTGAATACAGAAATGGTTCTACGATTCAGCAGGTATAAAGGTCGTTTTATCCTTCATTCGCTACCTCAATTTTTGAATGTTTTCAGATTTTGTTTTGTAAACCTTACTTTTTAGGTAGCCCCAAAAGTAATAATCAAAAAGAGTTAGATCTGGTGATCAATCTTCTCCTCCTTCATCTCGATTCCTTCTTGCTATCCACCTTGGAAAACCTCATTTAAAATTTGACGTGGTCCTGCATCAAAATAAAAAGAAACTGCATCATGCTGAAACCATATTTCTCCAAAATTGTTTGGAAAAATATTTCGTATGGCTGGAATTGTATAGATTATTTGAGATCTACAAGTAATCTCTCGTACCTTTGAACATTAAGGTTTTTCTCTAAAAACAATAGTCCTATGAAATAACCATCTATCATACCACACCATATATTTACTTTTTAAGTATTACGTGTGAGTCTCGCACCCAATTCGGATTTTCATTTGACCGAAAATTTTGATTTTCAACCTGAAGGTTGTCTCATCTGTGAAGACAATTTGATAAAAGAAGATAGGCTGGACATTTATTAGTTTCATCATTCTTGCACAGAAGCGTGTACGACGCTCATAATCTCCAACTTCCAATTTTTTAATGTATTGCATTTTGAATAAATGAAATGAAATTTTTTTATGTCTTATACACAGACATGGGACCAATGTTATGAGCTTGAGCTGTTGTAGCTCAATTATTGCTTGAGCTATTGACAGACGTATGAGAATTCTCAATAAAAGCAGAACATCAAGTTCTTTTTCTATATTAGTTATAGACGATGACCTACCTAACTTACAAGGGAAGTGTCACAACTGTCCGGAATCGATTTGATTTTCCTTTAAATATGTTGTTATATATACAAATCTAAGAGATACGTATTTTTTTATATGGGCAGATTTTGACTTTTAAGGGGTAAACACCCCTTTGAAAAAAAACGGTTTTTATTTTTCAAGGCGAATATCTTTTCTATTAGAAACTATTAGAGATAGAAAAATAATTCAAACGGGGTATTAAATAGTTTGATGAGTACTATATTTTTCTAACGCAATCCTCTCGAGTTTACGCTTCTCTTATTATAGGACTCTAGTATGAAGTACGTCTGGATCTAAGATGGCGGCGTGGCAGATGGTAGGAGTACAATTGGCGCCTCTCTGATATTTAGGACTCTAGGGCCGGTATTCATAGTCGGGTCTTATAATTAAGATCGTCTTAAGTTTATCTTCAGATACTCCGTAGCCAATGAACTGATTCGTACAGCATCTAAAGATAAACTTAAGACGATCTTAAATTTAAGACCCGACTATGAATATCGGCCTAGATAATGCTAATGCTAGTGATATTAGCCAGTCTACAACTTTCAAGCTCCATAAATCGAAAAGTATTCAATAATAATACTTTATTATAGTGTTTCGAAAAGCTTTCGAGGTTAGCAATAAGAATATGTAATAAAAAATAGAAGTTTCCATTAAAAAATTTCACATGACCTTGACAACACTTCTCAAGGTCATTTGATATTGCGACATAATGCGGTACTTGAAATCCTACAACTTTTGTTTGAAACATTTTCCTCAAAAATTCATAATTTTTATAATATTTAGAAGTTCCCATACTTTTGGTTAACCCTGTATATGATATGTATACACATATGTATATATACATGTATGTAAATACATACATACATACATATACATATACGTGCACGCACGCACGCACATAGTGTCTGATAATTACCGTAACACCTCTTGGACAACGGATTACACTGAGTAAACTGAAAAGTTCTTTGCTGTTTTATAAGTTTTTCAATAAATAACGAGTTATTAATTAATAAATTATGTGAATCGTGCGTTTGCGCGATTTGACGAGAAGAGTTGGCCCAACATTTATGATTGTTATGACTGTTAGTGACATATATTACTAAATCAAGCATTTCCATTTAAGCATTCAGTTTGTAGACAAGGAGGATGAAGCCGGAAGTTAACAGTAAGTGAGACAGAGTAAGAATGTTAAATGGCTTTGCATTTTCATCCTATTTTGTAAAGACAGTCTGAGAGAATGCTCAGTCTAATTATATGTTATTGATTGCTAGTAATGACATATATTACATAGACCAAGCATTCCCTTAGAGGGATGAAGCCGGTCATTGGCAGTTTAGGATAGAGTGAGAACGTTGAACCGCTGTTTTTCTTCTCATTCTATTGTAGGCTTGTCAACTTGACAGCTCTTTTTTTTCTCGTGGGGAAATTGGGGGCTCGGGGGAGGACTAGTGGTAATGTGGAACTACCCGGGATAAAATCCCGGATATACCCACTAAAATCCCACGGTGACCGATTTTCCGCACTTTTGAAGGACCCCAGGAAAAAACAGGTACAGTATTGTTCGAATTAATATGAACACATGAAAATTTTCTCAAAAATCAAACAGTTAAACATCCCATAAAAACGATGTTTTGGGGCTGTTTTTCTTATAAAGGTACCGGATCCCTTGTGCCAATTGAAGGCATGATGAACTCACAAAAATACAGAGATTTGCTAGAGCAAAGATTGGAAACTGCATTAAGAGAAGTTGATGCCAACGATCAAGCAATTTTTCAACAAGATTCGGCTCCATGCCACGTTTCCAAGATTATGACAAAATATTTTACGGACAAAAAGATATCATGCCTTGAATGGCCAGGAAACTCACCAGATCTTAATCCAATTGAAAATCTGTGGGCTATTGTGAAAGCTAAACTTCACAAAAAAGATTGCACAACAAAAACGAAACTGATTGAGGCCGTAATCTCTATATGGTTTTCGAGACGAGCAAATGTCAGGAAACTGTAAAAATCTCATTGATTCTATGCCAAAACGTATTGAAGAGGTTATAAAAGCCAAGAGAGGACATATTTCTTATTAAAAGAATGTAAATTGTATTCTTTTTATTATTTGCAACTAATAAATGTTGTTTTCTCAAATTATTGCTTGTGTTCACATTAATTTGAACGATACTATATATTTCCGGAACCTTTCAGTGCGTAACTTGACAGCTCCTACGATAGAAGGAGAAGGACAACAGTGGTTCAACGTTCTCACTCTATCTTAAACTGTCAACGGCCAGCTTTACCCCCCTCGTCAACAAACTATGCGAATGCTTGGTCTAGTAATATGTGTCATTGATTGCTAGGCATTAAGATGCTTTTCATGCTTTTCATGACGCTCTATTTCAGAAGACATCATATAACCAAAAATACTTTAGCGATAGTAGCGGTAATGAAAAGGCACCTATCTCTACGATATTTTTAGTCACGTGATGTCTTCTAACATTGAAATAGAACGTCGAGCGTCAACATGAAAAGGAATCTTTATAGTCGTTTATAAGCAAAGTATTGGGAAGAGCAACATTTGAAATCATGTTGATTCTAAGTTGGTGATTTACTTGCGTTTTAAAGTTTGATTGTGTCGGCACGCATCTTATTTAGTTATTTACTGCGTTTACGCGGATCATTGATTGGCCATCAAAGATCCAGGTCTGACCGTCTTGGCATTTTAAATTTATTTCTTACTATTAGGTAACTCACGGTCATGAAGAATGTAATATTTGGTTTTTATTATACATCGCCTTGAAAAGACGTTCTCACAAGGTTTACCGGTTATTGCGATAAATATATTAGGTTGATGCATAATTATCCGCCGTTCATGTAGGCTCGTTTTTTAAGTAAAAATTGGCATTTTGTTTACTTTTGTTTTATAAAAATATTCTTCTATGTGTAGAAGACAGGATCTAACCCATGGACGCAGGAAATATATGGACGGAGTCTAATTCCGCGGGGGTGAAGCTCAAAGAGTGAGGGGAAAGAAAGTCTACTTTCACGGAGTTGATGAACACAAATGGTCGACCTTATAGTGGCAAATGTAGCAACCTATAAACTGTAGAACGAGACATGAAATGCCCAACTTCTCAAGCGTCCCATGCGATTTAAAATACAGTTTCAATACTTATTGTTAGATTTCGAAGTACATAATTGGTCGTGAGTGTAAGACGAGTCACACGCAGCACACAAAACCCACAAAACGCACAGAACAGAATACAGCAGCTGGCTAAAATGGCTAAATGATCCCGTAGGCCTCACCATATTAACGGCGTGTAAATAGATCAAGATCATAATATATATATATGCTCAAACATGATGAACCAATATGGCCGCCAGAGATTTCCCCTCACTTCTCAGGCTTCATACCCCTCTAGAAATGCTATTTACACTCCGTCCATATATTTCCTACGTCCATGATCTGACCGAACCGAGCGAAATACCTGATCGTTCTTTCCATGAACGCGGTGTGCTCTTATAGAGCACACTCTTCCCAATGTTTTGTCATGCACCTAACAATCATAAACGCTGGGCCAACGTTTACAAAACAGTATAAAACTTTTCTACTCAGTGTAACTCACTTTACCTGCTCACGAGAATTGGCATGGTAAGTACCAGACCTGTATATATATGTTACATAAAAAAATAATGCACTGTATATCGTAATAAAATCGCGATAATATAGTGTATATGGAGTAAACGGAATGTGATGGAGAACAAGTGCGTAATAATTAATAATATAAATAACAAATAAACGAAATCATTAAAGGCATTCTTAACAAAGTAATATACGGAGAAAAAGATTTAAAAATTTTTTTCAGCAAATAGAACGCTTTCGGGATTATGCACTGACATGAATATTTCTTCTTCCAAATGATATATGAAAACTATTTCTATCCAAATAAAAAATAACTTATGCTGTATAGAATAGAATCGAAAAATATAATCGATTGATTCATACTCGAATAACGTGAGCTTTCTGATGTATCAATCCTACAGTATCAATGTAGATTCTCCGATTTTAGTATATAGATATTTTGTAATTTTTTAAATATATCTCACGATACATTTATCAAATTATCAATGTATTTTTCTATTTAGAAAATTGAAGTTTAAACATAACAATCATTTGATAATAAATTTTAAAATTTTACATAAGAACTCACTGCTATATCGCGTGTGAAGTATCATGTCATATCATATTAGTATATGTTTAGTAATATGATATGATATATAGTATACGTAATGTGATGTAATATGACGTGATATTTTTATAATAATTTGTAGTAATTTTTTACATTTTCTATCGGCGAACAAGTTATTTTATTTTGTTTCGGATTAATGTGTGCTAAGTACAACAAAAATAACAATACTATTGTGTAGTAATATTGCACTTACTCGACGGTGGAGGTTGCGGCGCACGTCTCACAACTGTATGCTCCTGATGCGGTCCTGTGTATTCGTGCCATGTGTACGTGCTTCTGTATTCCGAATGAAACTGCTATAACACATAATTAATTTGCTTTTAAAAATCATATATAAAAATACTCTATGATTGTATGTAAAGGCATACTGAAAAGGGAAGATCCCCAAGAGGAACATATTCTATTACAAATATTCTATGTATTCTTATATTTCAACATAACTTTTTTATAATATCAAGAGACACAGTCTGGCGTCAAATTTGCGCACAGTGAAGTCGCGTAAAACGAAACGCATCGTGACTATATAAGGTATCTAATAATAGATGTATCATTCATAGAGAGTAAATAGAGCGAGTTAAATTAATAAAAAAATAGAGTAGGAAAGTCCTGTACCGTTTTGCAATTATGGCAATAAATATTGATAAGTAAATAACGTGCTGTTTTTGGTCAGGCTGGATCTTTGTGCCAAATAATATTATTCGAATTTCTATATACATTTCCCTCCTAGATTAACATGCCATTACTATGTTATTTACGAACAAACAAAATCCTAATACAGAGCTTGTACAGAGAAATGTAGAAACAAATACATATTAAAATATAATAAACAAATTTCGATTGTTTATCGACCTGTCTGGCAAATCATCTACGTGTCATCAACAGATTTGTCGCTCATTGGACAGATAAATCGCTAACTTTATCGATATCGATATCGATTTTTATTTTTGGCCCTAAATTAGATGGAGATTTTTAGATTTTATTGCGAAAAATATTACCTCAGCCAGGATTCAAACCTGGAACTCCCTCCGTGCGGGTGTCATACCAATTTGACCACCGATGCATGTAATAATATTTATCGCAATAACCTGTATCCTGTGAACGTTTTTATTTTGGCAACGTATATTATACGCCTGAGAAACGTTCTAGTACACCATTATTTTAGCCCAAGGTGAAAATTTGATATTAATAAACAAATTTTGATTGTTTATCGACCCGTCTGGCAAATCATCTGCGTGCCATCGACAGATTTATCACTTATTTTATTAATATTTACTGACGAAGGAGAGTTTGTTAAAATATAATATTAAATTATCAATTTAATATTAACGATACGTATCTATTAAATCCTACCTCCTTCCCCCGAACGTAACGAGGAATATATTGCGAAAATATCACCTCAGTCAGAAAATTCACACGAATAAACATCAGAGAGAGGGTAAGAAAAAAGGGTTAAGAAAAGATTGGAGTTAAGAAAAAGTAAAAGAGAGCTAGAGATAGTAAAATGGGAAAGAAAATAACTGAGGAGGAACTGAGAGAAGGAGAAAGGGGAAGAAGGAAGAGGGAGGGGAGAGAGAAAAAGAGAGTTAGTAAGAATTTTACTAACACAATGTCCTAATGTCTGTTTGATTACATGCAGTGACGGAAATGCACTCGCAATTTTTTATTAAAGAGATTGATCAGAGCACGGCACTTTCTTGAGCACGTGACAGAAAGATGTCCTAAGAGAGAGACTGCTAGAAAAAACATTCAGTAAACACGCACTAAATTACGTTAAGTAATCTCAAAGATTCTGGTAGAGTTCGACGGCAAATTATCCATTAGAATTTTCCAGCAATTCGTCTATAATCTATGGTACTAGTATACTCGTCTATGACATTCGTTAATCTGACTAAAAAAAATAAAAAAATAATATTGCATGTGATAAGAATGAACTTTACGCGATAAAACTAATGGTCAGTGACATCGAAATTCTCGAGATATAAGAAGTCCGGCAGCTCCGTAGGGAGCAGTCGCGGGATGAAGAATTCGTGACGCTCCGAGAGGATCTTCGTCGGCACGAACAGCTAAATCCTTCAAATATTAGAGTCTCTAAGGGTACCGGAAACGCGTTTGCGAGGAGGATGACGCCCGGAGCTGGGTTATAAGCTAAAGCACGATTCAACGTTTCTGTTTGAGGGAAACGGCGCGTTCGATCTTGTGGAGTACATCTTGTAAAGTTAAAATTTGACAAGTTAAAATCAAAGTTGGAATTATGCTTTGGTGAAGAACAACTTTCACAGAAATATTACTCGCAGCACAAATAGGAAACAGAAATTCGGGAAAGCTCTGACTTCTCTTAGGGACGAGCTGGAGAGGCTTTCACGTTTGACTTACCCCGAATGCCCTTTCGTAATCCAAGATAAAATTGCGTGCATGTAATTTATTACGGCTCTCTTTGACGGATTTATAAAAAGAGCTCTCCTGCTAGAAGGTATAACTTCTTTGAAATTGATGGTGAAGAAGGTTAAAACCATTAAAATTATTCGAGGAGAGAGTTTTGAGAAAAAGAGGGGGAAATTTTCAGAAGCAGTATAAGAAAAAAGAAAAAGGAGTTCTAGTAACGAGAAATTTGGAAAGGGAAAGAACAAGGATGAAGATCGAAAAGACAACGGACAGTACGTTAAATTTAAAGCTGGCCAGAAAAAACTGACAATGCGAAAAAGCGGGACATTTCCCATCGGAGTGCCCAACAATAAGGGAAACGAGACTTATTGTTAGTTGGTTTTGGAGAAGTAAGATGCAAATAAAATTCCAAATATCAATTCCGATAAGATTTCTGAAATTAGAATAGATTTTTAAATAAAATTAAGAATAATCTTAGAAGTTTCTGTTATGTTAGGAAGTTGGATGGAGTTAAATGTTTTTTTAAAGATATGGACTCTGATATCTCGATTCTGAATAACAAATTAGTTTGAGAGGAAAAAGAGAGGATTCAATTGAGTGATTGTAATTTAAGACATTCAACGAGGGAAAGGGTTTTTGTTGAATTTAGAGTTGTGAAGTATAAGTTGAAACTATTTTTTACAAGTTCCCGTATGTTAGTGGCGGAAATAAATGATAAATGTTTGTTGGAAGTCAATTTTCTTAAATTAATAAATTTGGAAACTTTATTAATTTATTAATTTATTAATTTCGAATTCGCCTTTGACTCTCCAAAGAAAATCGAAGAAAAATTCTTTAAATTATCAAAGATCCATGTCTAACCGGTCAATATATTAAATGGAACAAAAAGTTGTTTTGTACAAGAAAATGAACTGAATTCTTCAGTGTATACATAATTTAAGAAACATTCTAAAAGAATATATAAAAAGAATTATATAATTAAAACATTAAATATAACTTCTAGTCTCCAATAAATCTTTACCCCAATAATCTTTACTTACGACTAATTACTTATAACTTTTACTTACGACTAACGAAAGAGTCATTAGGCTTAACATATTAATATTTGATTTTAGTGTGTAAGTTAATATTATATTTAATTTCAATATATTCTCCCCTCCCCTATAAATGCAACTGGATGCAATTTGTTTTTAAATATTTTAAAATATTGAAATAAAATTAATATTATTCATTAAACTTGTTTGTTTATTACATATGTTACAGTTTACACATTTATTATATCTTTAATTCTTTTAACTGTACATACTAGATTTAACTGATTTATTCAAAAGATATATTAAATTAATAATAATGGACAAGTTTTTTTTGACAAATTTAAATAATATATACAGCTTTTATGTTAATAATATCTAATTATCTACTAACTTAGGTATGTTAGATATTTAGTTAGTTAAATAGTTTCCCTTTAATTAATGGTTAGATGGCGTTGAAACTCTGCTCTAATTCTGTCTCAACTTTTCATTATAGGTAGTTGTATACTTTGATATAAGCTTGACGAAGCATTGCTTTTCGTTTCATCTATATATCGGCAATTTTTCTTCAACTTAAATTAGTGCATAAATCATCATGCTTTTATTCAATACATCCCAACGATCCGAGTAACACTCATGCCAAAAATCAACTTGTGGTAACCAATCTCACTTCGACAAGTAACGATACCACATTATGAGCACAAACCGACATCATAACAACGATCAAGTTTGAAATGTCTGACGATTCCATCTTTTTGGTCGATGAAGTCCAAATTATGATTTGTAAGCATATAAGCGTCATTCCAATGCCATCTAATACAACGAAATTCAAATCATACAAGCGTTACCACTCGACGAAACGTTGATGATCGAAAATATCTTTAATCTACCTACAATTAGCAAATACTCTGCGTTAAAAGAAATTCTTTTAAACTAAATTTTGTTCTCGCCACAGATTTGCAGCAAGGACGAAGAAATGTGAGAAATCCTGTTCGTTTAAAGTGAACTAGGAAAATTAGTCGTGCCACCGGTATATGTGGAAGCTACTGATGACCCACTGCAGAATCATGCCAATTTTTCTACAACAAAACCTCCGGATTACTTTTCTTAATCTACACAGGAGCTGATGTCTCCGCGATCTTAAACTCTCATAACGACAGAAGACAAATCCGATGTCAAATTATATCAACAAAACAAAAGTATCATCGCTTCGGACAAAGGACATTGTATTTCAAGTCACTCACTGTATCTAGGATTTAGACGTCCCATCCGTTGGATCTTCTGAATAGCCAATATTTCAAGATTATCGAAGTCGATCTGCTATTGTAGATCAATATCACTTGGTTGTCGACATCAAGCAACTCTTCAAGTGTCATCGACCAGGAAACCGCATGCAAATCAATAGCCCAGTTTATTTTAAGGACATCTCTAAGCTCGACAAAAACGACTCACACACTGTACTTCTTCAATTTCCTGAAGTACTCGATTCTACAAGAGACTATCCAACAAGCATGCACAACATCGTTCATCGATCGAACCACCTTTCTTCGAAAGGGCACAAAACTCACTACCAAACTCTGCAACAAGGTCAAAGAAAACAAATTCCATATAATTTATAGATCAGGAATATTATCGACTCTAAAAACTTTTGGGCTATTTCACTGCACATGGTACCTAAAAAAATCTGACGACTGACAATCATGCGGCGACTCAATGCGCAAACGAGTCTCGATCGGTAGCCTATCGTTCACATCTTGAACACCATTCTACATAGTAAGACCATAGTAAGACCATTTAAAAAAAATATCTCAAAGCATAGCATTAGATACCAGTCAAACCCAAAGATATACCAAAGATCGTGTTGATAACACCATTCAGACTGTTCGAATTTTTGGTAATGCTATTCGGACTCTACGCAGCCCAGATGTTCCAAAAATTTATCAAAAAAGTCTTGATAGGTTTGAATTTTGTGTTTACTCCGACGATTTACTCATCACCTCAGCGAAACACAAAAGCAGTCTTTGCACACCTTCGTGACTTCGGCCTCACGATCAAACTGACTTAACCAAATGCACACTTGATCGAATGTATTGACTACTTAGAGTTCATCACGACCGAAAGTTCAAGACCACCAAATCGAGTCGAAACTATCTCAAAGTTCAAAAAGCCAGAAACCCGCGTACAACTCAATTTCTCAATAGAGTTAATTTTTGCAGACAGTACATAAAAAACACAGCAGCCACGCAAACTTCTCTTCACGCAATGCTGAAAAATTCGTAAGAAGGACTAGAGACCTGTTGAGTGAACAGAAAAAATTCTAACGACTTTCGATCAATGCAAACGAGACCTCACCCATACCGCATTGCTAACTCCTCCAGCACGCGGAATTAACAACAGACGCTTAACTACAGACCTTTAGAAAGACATTGACGTCATACTTGAGTACGTAATAACAATACTGGAAGCCATTAAGTTTTTTTCTCGAAGAAACTTACAAACGTCGAAACTAATTAGCGTATACGAAGAGAACTTACGATTTACAATTCTTCAAACCACGGATTGAAGGATATGATTTTATAATATAATAATACTATCCGAACATAAACTACTGATACACGTTTTTCAGCAGTGTTCCGACAAAACATCACTATGCTAATTACGCCAATTGAAATGTATGAAATTAATACAAAGGATAGTAATAGCTCTTATATTTAAAATAATATATAAAAATCAAAGTCTTTAGAGCTTAAAATGGGTCTTTCATTTGTTAACTCATTAATCCCCTAAATAATGTACATACGTTTTGGCGCATTGGATTAGACCATCTCTTCAGTGTACAAACAATAATGTTAACACAAAGATTGAAGTAACGCATTTTCTAAGTAGTCCAGCGGTCGATATTTTTAAATGTCTAACAGGTAACATATGGGCAACAAGAAATTGAACTTTACTAACGGCACTGAGAAATTGAAGCCAAAGATCAGATTTTTTTAAGTTAAAAATTAAACAAAAAACATGATATTTACTTATGTATAAAAGAAAAATACTTTAGTGTAACATAGAAGCAGAGAGATACATGGTATAAAGAGTTAATCAAAGATTCCTCGGATCCGTCGTTATAACAATGATAGTGATAAAAACTGGAAGAAATATTAACACACATTAAATATAAAACCTACCCGATTCTAGAAAGAAATAAAAGTGATTATTTATTTCCTCAGAAGGATTCTTTTGTGTGTCACGAAAGAATGTAACAAACAATGTTGATGTCAAAACAAGTAAAGGGTCAAGGATTTTCAAAGGAGGGGAGGCTAGTGGAATGAAGATAAAGGGAAGGAAAAATTTATGTTTTGTAAAACCAATATTTTGTGTTCGTAAGTTTTTGTTTTCTTCAAAAACAACTGTTATAATCAAAGGACAAAAACGAACAAAGCCAGGTGACAGTGCCAACAATACGTAAGTATACAAAAAACTATACAATAACAAACGTTTCGACTTCGAATAAAGTCATCTTCAGTGTCAATTATTAATTAAAATTTTATCAAAAGTTCTTATCCATTACAAATCTGATCTTAATAATACCGAAGTGGTCATCTCAGCGCAATTTCTTTATCCTGAGAGCGCATGCATTCCGCTAAACGCAGTGATTTCTCTCCTCATTATTTAAGTCCATAAATATGGCTGTAAAAAAAAAAATTTTTTTATTGTTTAAAAAAAATTTTTTATTTAAAAACGGGACAGTGATATATTGTTATACAGTTATGTATTGCCCTTTGATTAACGGTATTGCCCTTTGATAACGGTTTATGTTTTGTGTTAATGTATACTAAAGATAAGTAGCTGTGTCTGGCAAATGTTCCGTGTCACTTTGTTTATTAAGTTCATGATTTTGTTTTTTTATTTATAACATTTCTGATGTAAGTTTTTTGTAGTAGGAAAGTTCTTTATCTAAAATCTCAACATTTTTTCAATTAAATTTATAGTCAAATTCTAGCTTATGAATGGTTATCGTTGACGGATCTTTTGATTTCTTATTAATATCTGTACGATGTTCATTAACTTTTGTACTTAATTTTCTCATAGTTTAACCGACATAAAATGTATCGCAATCTTGGCACGAGATTTTGTACCACTCCCCAATTCTGTAATTTATCAAGAGAGTCCTTTTCAGTTTTGATAAATTTACTGAGTTTATTGTGCAACGTGTAAGCCAATTTGCAGTTTTTAATGTCTTTGATAGTCCTGAATTTTTCTGAAACATATTTTATGGTATTGTGAAAAAAACTCTTTGGTCTTTAATGTTATCGTTAGTTGCCAATCTATAAGTGTGATACTTGATTCGGTTATTAATTGTTATTAATTGTTAAGAAGATGAGTTCTAACGGGTATCAATTTTTAAATAACATGGAAATCATATATTCTAAATTTTTTGTTGGAACTTCGGATGAGACAGGAACAAAACCTTGTCTACCAAACTCAATATTCTACACCTCTTTTGTGCGTTAATGGATGGTGTGAGTAAAAATTAAGAAATCTTTCTAAGAACATCTGTTTGTAAAATAAGTCGAAAAGTATGATTGTTATCCACCATAACATTAACATTTAAAAAACTGATACGATTATTGATTCCAATTTCTAGTATAATTGTAACCGATTGTGTATCGAATTGAAAGCTCCTAAGATTTCATCTATATATTCTTTCGGAGCAGCAAGCAAAATATCGTCTACGTATCTATAGTAAAAGAGTAAGCTGCAAGATAATATCCGTAGGCAGTCTGTTTCCAAATCCTGTAGAACTATGTCTACAATTAATGGGGACAACAGGGAAATCTATTTATAATATATGTTGTTGAAGATAAAGTAAGGTAGTAGTAGTAGTAGTAATAGTAGTAGAATTTAATACTAAATTAACTGCTGATAAAAATTCTTTTTTAGATATGATAGTATTGCTCGAAATCAGGTTCCATCTTTTTATGATACTCTTATTGGTTTCTGTGATGGATACACACATTTAAGTAAAATAAAGATATTACATCGAGAGAAGCCATACATAGTTAGAGTCCAAATAAAAACCATTTAATTTCTCGAGTAACAATAAGTCGAAGTTGTTCTTTACATAACTTGTAGAACTGATTAGACTCATATCCATAATGTTGTTGGATCTTGCGTATCATACACAGTGGATTTATGGGTGACGTTACTTAGAAGTCATAAGTGATCTATATGTATAATACTATCATTAATGTATTTTGCTCCATCTGAACAAGAATGTGCGTAAGTTTTCTGTTAATTTTGTGGTAGGATCTTTTTTAATGGTGTAAATATTGGTATCAGAAAACATCTCCTCTATTCTAACAGTGTAGTCGTTTCTATTTAGTACTGTGGAATATATTTCCTTTATCAACCTTTATGATTAAAATGTCTGGATGTTCCTTAATGAACCTTCTTGGGTACTTACATTATTCAAAAAAATTTTGTCGTATTTGTCATAATGTATATTCATGTTCCTGATAATAGGAATGGCATCGTTTTTAATAGAAGATTTGTATTGCATTTAATAATGTTATACTCTATGTTTTTAATGAATTCAAATAATTTCGTGTATTTTTGTTACGGGTAAATTAAATTTTTCACTTAGTTATAAAAGTAATTTTACTTTGTACAGAATGGCTGTGTTAGTGAGGTTAATAAACCCTTTCTCATGAAATTTGTCTAGATTTGAAATTCTAGTCTAGATGTGAGTCATATATTGGGAGAAATGTCTATGTTAATCTTTGATGCTACATCCTTTAATGAATTACACTCCTCTATTGTCGACTAAACTATATTAGTTAGTTTACAATCAAAACAGAGAATATCGTAACACACGAGAATAAACTCCACAACCATTACGGCAACTTCTCAGCATATGCCAAAAGTACTGCAGTGATGAAGAACTCCAATAATTACTCAAAAGGAGCACTACGTCATTGAAACTAAAAAACTGACATTCGGTCCGTAACGACAGGAAATCTTCTGCAATTTCTCTGCACGACATCCAACCATTCATTCCAAAATCTTTCAGACACCAAGTATTCAACATCTTTCATAATCTAACACATCCGGAAGGCAAGGTAACCTAACTTGCAAATTAATTATATGTTTAACCATTCATGTAAATAAAGACATTATCAAAGTGATACAAAGTGTCCCTTGTCAATGTTCCAAAATCGCATGACACTGCACTTACAACCAACTATCTTCACAGAACCAGATCAACGATTCGACCATGTTTACGTCGACATTATCAGACCGTTAGTTGAAGACTTGAAGAGTACCATCTTTGTTTAATCATGGATTGTTTCTCACGATGGAACATCCTGAAGCCATTCTACTTGAAAATATCATCGCTAACACCGTAACTCGACAGTTTTTCACTAACTAGAGATCGCAAAATACAGGTATCCAAAAATAATTATAGCCGACTCAATTCGAATCTGTACTTTTCATGGTAATGACACAACTAGTCGGCAACGAACTTGCAACAGCATTCCACCCAGTGAGCTGATAGAAAGGTGGCATCGCGTTCTAAAGCCGCAATCATGTGTCATGTTTCTACATGAATACAAATACACATTTCACCAACAGCACTTCTGGACCTACACACCTGCCAAAGAAGATCTTAAAGTTTCAACCGAATACATGTTTGACACTTTTTTATAATTCTCTAAATTCTTCACGTACGAGGATTTATCATCAAATCCGAATATTTTCGTCGAGGAATTTAGAACCCATATGCGAAAGCTAAAACCAGCGCCTATAAATCATAATTATAAAACAAAAACGTTTTGCTACAAAGATGTACCTGTAGTCATAAATTTCTACGACAGAATGCTCAAAAAAGAACGCGGAGGTCTCAGTTGCGTACAGAATAAATCGAACACGGCAGGTTGAGTGAATAGGACACAACCCCAATCGGACATATATACAATAATAAGCAATGGACACATTTCTGTTTCCTACTATGTCTATTTGCAACCACCGTGTGTCCGTTTCCTACTATGTCTATTTGTAACCACCGTACATCTGTTGCTTATTATGTCCGATTGGGCTTGTCTGATTGATTCAACCTGCTGTGTCTGATTTATTCTGTGCGCAACTTGGGCTCACTCAAAAAGAGTCAACCATATTTCAATCCACACAAAGTTATCAAACAACCCACGATAAAGTCTTTACCATTGATATCAATCGCAGAACGGCAAACTGTTGAACGACTCAAGCCAGCCTATTTAGTAACCATCGAACTACTCAATATTAATTTTACACAGAATCAAAAAACGTTTATCTCGCAGCTAATAACCCTTTCACAATCGACAGTCCTGCGCACATACAAGAAATCAAAGGAAAAAGTATTATACAAGTCAGTATTTAAAATATATAACTTGTAATCGCCTAAACAATATACCAAAATTAAATTTAACCCTGTTACTTAGGGGAGAGAGGAAAGTATTGGAAATTAGACTTAAGTATTCCTTCCACAATTTAAAGACTGATATGTACTTTTAGGAAAACGTATTATCTCATTACCTAAAAATATTAAGTCTAAGTTTTATAAATAAACTAGTATTTTATTTTATTTTAGTGAGAACAAAGAAACAAACAGTTTTGTCTACCCGTATATCGAACATGCTGCATATATAGGGGGAGTTCCCCTAGCGTCGGACGGCACCTAATACCGGATATATATCAGATCTCTGCAAAAAGACGATCGGGTTGCTATACCGGTAATAGATTGGGGAGATTATAGCGATCTATATGCAGGATGTGACAGGTTTTAGTCTTATATGTGCAAGTGAGGAGAAGATTTGATCGAAGCGTTTGATGAAAAACATGTCACTGTGTAATTTAGAGACAAGTCACACTACAAAAGATTTGTTATTTACAGTACGTGTTTTTGTGTTATGAAGTATTTTGGTAAGTAGTTTTCAAATACTTACCAAGTAAGTGCTTTTTGTATAAAGTAAATTGATATTTACAAATTCGTTTATTTTTAAATACTGCATTTTTATCCCCTGGTCTGAACAAATTTTTTGTCCCCTGATCCGGACAGATATTTTCTAACCTTATTGAACACTAAAAATATCAGCGTTGCATGTCTTGGTTCATTATCTTGATTTCAGATTTTAGAAGATACATTTAAGCAACAATATGGATGGGAAGAAGAAAGGTTCGGGCTAAAGGATAAAGGCACTTTGAAAACTGCACTTGACAAAATTATGTCAAAACAAATCAGCATCACAATCATTAGAGAAACTTCTATAAAATATGGAATTCCAAAAAGCACTTTGCATGTGCACATATCCCTGAATGTTCTGATACTTATATTTGTGATCACTGTAAATTATTTTGAAGTTCAGTATTAAGGGATCTATTTTAACCATGTCCGATACCAGGTGCCATTTCAAAGTAGTACAAAATATTATACCAAAGTTTGACATTGATTTAAGTATTTTATTATAATAAAGTTGATTATTTTGTTCATTTATTTTTATTTCTAATATTGTTAACTAATAATTAATGCAAAATAAAATATAAATAAAATATATTTTTTTAATTTATTTACGAAAAACCTTAAGTGTCCGCTACTAGAGGAACTACCCCTAGAAGTTTATTTTATAATAAATCATCATTATAATTAACAACAAATATGTATGAGAGATCCTATCCCCAAACTCTGTTTTTGGTCACGTGATATTTATTGCGACAGCACATTCACATTGTCCCCCCCCTCCACTCTCACTCACTTTTTCGATTGTCTCCGGTTGTTGTAAATCACTGCGAGTCACTTACATTATTAAAGAAATTAGTTTTCCACCATTATTAAGTGTGTTATATTTTTACCTGAGCACCCGAACAAATATACTGACCGTACAAGAAAAGTCACTCACCTCACTATACCTTCATACCTTTTTCAAAAAGTAATTTTATACACATTATTTACTTATTTCTCGTAATATTCTAAAATTTACAATTGCGTAATACACGCTAAAAAAATGTATTTCTGAGTCACAAATAAAGAAATGATAATAACAAAATGATAATAATTCTCGTATTATAATATCGATCAATGTGTGTGAGAATAATCGATATGTAATATGTAATATAACAATAATAAACGGTATGTATTTACAAATCTATTAATCGAAAATCTTTCTCGCGTATCATTTATCACTTGGCGAAGCTGATTACGCTGGAATTGGATTGCCTCGACTGACTAGCCAACGTTATTAAAGCTTTTTATGCAATACAAAAAATTACGTTTCTGAAATTTTGTTTTGAGACTTTAAATTGAGTAAGTGATTTGTCGAGACACAAAATCAATATCGGCAGTTTCTGAGCCTCATCTTTTTCGCCGCATTGCCGCAACATATAACACAATCTTATTTCTCACACTCGCGACAAATTTATTAAAATATTCGATTCTTATTATTATGTTACTGGATATTAGCATCAAATAATAACAAAGAAATTAAAGTATAAATTTTATTTTAAGATTACAGTTATTCATATTTTTCGCAATAATTTTCTTGAAATTTTATTCCGTGTATGTGAATAAACATAAATTTACAAAAATAAACAAAATATAACAATGGAAACATAAATATGTTAAAATGAGAAAAAAATTAATTTAAAAAAAACTGCATTTTACAAGCTAATAAAAATTGTTGAAGATCCTGAATAAGATATATTTTTTTAAGATTTTTCGAATTAATCTGAAATTATCCTTTTTATTCTCATTTAAATTGTATTTTCTATTTGTTAATTGCATTAATTTTTATTACGAATTCTACCACGATTTAAATTTCTCAAAACCATTTCCTTAATAAAGAATTTCTGCAATTCTTTACCCGAAGTCTTATAATCCTAAATTTAAATAAAACTTACGTTCCCTAACTTCTTCTATTTTTTCATATTATTCATATTATTTTTTTAAATTCAAATCTTTATTATAAAACTTTATTATTATAAAGCTTTTTTTTAACTTTTATAATAAACTCTGTTATATTCTAAAATCGGAATCTTTTGAAACTTCTCATTATGATGTATTATATAATATTTTAGTTAAACTCAATCATTTTTGTGAGATGACCATTTCATACTAATTTACACATTTATGCTAATCAATATGCATAGAGAGATATTAAACGAAATGTATTTGCAAATAGAGAATAATGGCTGTGTATATGCGTATGTATAAAATGAAATATACATTATACATTTATATATCTACATACATAGTTTTATGGATACATATTTCTATGGTAAAATATTGACATATACACACATATTTCATGCATAAAATACGTATTCAAAGTTATTTGTTATTTGTTATTCGCAAATTAAATATTATTCGAATTGAGCATGTTGCGTAATTCCAACATGGCATCCGGCATAATGTGATAAGTTTATACGTAAAACCATACTTTTTATAATTTTTAATTTTGAAAATTTAACCGTTTATAACGTATGCGTAATTTATTCAATTAGTAAGTAATTAAGTGCAATTATTTTAAAAGAGAATAAAGTCCGTAAAATATAATAATTAAACTATTAAATAATTAAATAACTAAATTATGCTAATAAGAGATAGAACCAGAAAAAAATAATTAGGGGAAAAATAATTGTAGAAGATATTAATTAATTAAAATAAATTAAAGTTATAATTTTCGATATATTTGAAGTTTAATACTAAGATGCGTTTTGCAGGTAGATTGCAACATGATCGAGCGTGCATATTATCAGACAGGAGCAAGTCCGATGGCGCAATGCTGGCTTTTCTCTCCTACCACTCCCTTCGTGACGATTTGCAAGATCGATCCAGTCGAGTGACCATATAGTTTCTATAGCTACATTGCATTATGCCGACGGTAATGTCAGTTAAAATCATCTACTTTACAGGTTAGTGCAACAACGTTAATATGACATTTGTATAAGAAACACCAGAAATAATGGATTATGAAGAATGACTCACGAATTGACCGAGCGATAAACAACATTTCCTCTCGCTAGCACGATCGCGATTCGAAGTAATTACGAATACAATATTAATCCATTCGATTGATGTAGAAAAGAGAGAACGTAGAGAGAAAAAAGAAAAATGTATTCGGAAAAATGACATAGTACTTCCGATCAAATAAAATAATGTCCAAAATAGACAAGTCGAATAGAACAAAAAACGAGCAAATATAATAATACGAACAAAATAAAATGTAAACAAATTCAGTAGAATAAATACGTTTAAACGTTTCGATTTACAATCCTTTATCATTAAACACACAAAGCCTTCATCATTAAACACACAATTAAATTGAAAGAAAAAATACATAATGTAGATATAGATACAAAGCACAGATGATTATAATATGGTTCAGATATATAATATCACACAGCTGTCAGATTAACTGATTAATTATTAAAAGAATGTGGAATGAGGAATGTGGAATGTAGAACAAATTCGTCTTTACTTTTCGAGAAAGCTCAAAGAGACCAATACATGTCTTAACGCAACAATCCATAATGACTCGATTGAATGGTTACAAACATGTTCGTGAGAGAAAGCAATTTGATTTCCGAGACTGTTTACCAAACAACTTGTAAAATTTTGTGCAAGCAATTTGTTTTTTTTTTCTCAAAAATTTGCTACTTAAAACACCTCTTATTATAATATTTAATTAATTTACTGCATTTTCTTCATAATAAGAGAGATTAATCCTAGAAATGTTTAATAATCTCATAATTATAGATTTGATATAAACATCACCTGACGAAATAGTCAACTAAAGAGACTAAAACATTGAAATTTTACTGTTCATCCAAGTTCATTTTCCGCCTCAAAATCGCTCCACTTTTCAGAATTAATTTGTTGCAATTAAATATTTACGTGCGTGCGTACGTACGTGCGTGTGTTCATACTAAAGCAGAAACATATTTTCTCTGTCCTTTGTCAATTCTGGTAATTTGTAATATTTTGCATAATAAAAATGGCATTTCCCAGATAAGTCTTCAAACTATTAGTACCATTGACATAATTTAAAATTAGCATAAATTAATATAACATAAATTAAAATATACCACGTGGAAGATATCCAGTCAAATGTATATCTCTTTGCGTGTGTGTATGTTTATATATGTTGTGTGAAAGTTAGAAAATAGGATTCTATAATTCATTAGTATTTAATGTCTCCAACCTAATCCTCTACCTACATGTAAAGTATGCTGTACAGGTTTCCATTCACAAAGATATTAAATATTGATAAATATTTTATCGGATATTTAACTGAATTAACTTTAATTATTTACTGTTTACATATAGTTATAGAAGGATGTAAATTAATTAATATGACTTTGGAAATTACATCAGAACCACTCGTTAAGAAATGTCATAAAAGACAATCTTTCATTTTAGTTTATTATTTTAATAGATCAAAATCTATTAAATTAATAAATATAAAGCGTAATAAATTTGACAAATTAAATTGTCAACATAATCAAAATAATCGAGACTTCAAAAGTTGTTAAAGTATTTTTATGTTTACGCAACATTCAATACAATATGTAAATTGTCATAATTGATTTAAATTTCAAAAAGACGCCACAACTTTCGCGACATAACTGACATATTTCCGACCAATTCTTCCACGATGACAAAAATAAGTGCGCTAGTTCGAACGTCATATAGGACGGGCTGATGCATGATATCTACTAGATAATTATTTGATATTTATCTGAATTCTGTATTCAAAGAAAATTTTATATATCACTAGCATCCCCCGTTTCGGTTTCGCCCGAGATAATGGTGTGACCGAATTATACGTATTAGAAGTGATATTTTTCGAACTTGTTTATTTTTTGGCTTCTGATTACATTTGTTTCTTTATGTTTCTCAAGAATATCATGATGCAATCTGCTTGCGGGTGGATAAAGTTGGTTTATGGAATATAACCGTAAACGATAAAAAATGAAAACATAAATTTCTGGATAATGAAAATATTTTTAGACATGCTATATAGTCTATGTCCTATATAGCTATGTCTATGTAATTTTTTTTTGTTCATTAAATTAAATTTGAAAAAGTAAACGATCTCTGCTTCGTTGCTTGTTTGAGAAGTTCGTAATTTCTTTCTATTTCGTGCACTGCTGGTAGATCTACCAATTGATGCGTGTTTAGGAGGCATGATTATTTTGATGAAAAATGTAACAACTGTACAAAATTTCAACTCAATGAGGATGAACGATGCGCGAACGAACAATTATCCGATATAACTCGCGCGCCCCCTAGTGCACGTTGATGGTACTATGTCCTATGATGGTACACATGGTATAGAAACCTTCACGCAACTGTACAAAGTTTCAACTCAATCGGAATTGGATGAACGATGCGCGAACGCAAGGTCTGTAGATGGAGGAACGGACTGGGTAAGGTAAGGCACTAGATTATATAATCTAGTGCCTTAGGTAAGGGCCTCACATGGCTGCCATTTTCGATACAGCGAGTTAGTGTTGGTGTACGTAGTACATAGCTATTAGTTGTATGAGGGAGTAAAACACGTCCTAACATAACCTATACATGAAACGAGAACAATTAATTTGTATTTAAATTGACATTTGGTTAATCAGGGGGTCGATTGTGTATCACATAAAATGCTCACTTGTATAATTTTCACCCAAGTAACATGATACACAATCGAATACCTCCTGCTGAGCCTCAGTCACCGCCATTTTCGTGCCAAATCGGTGAAGTGGATGCGAGGACCTTACTCAGTCCGCTTTTCCATCTACAGACCTTGCGCGAACGCATAAAGACCGAACACACAAACATTCATTTTTATATATAAGATTTTTAATGATTGGATAATATGGCCATATTTCAGTAAAGAGATTCTAAGAGTTATCATATATTACAATTTGTTCAATATGATCTGTACCATATTACATAATACATAATTACACTTGGTAGTGAAACCATCAGCAATACTTTCTAAATAGGAATCTGTAATTAAATCATCACATTTCTTTAAAGATACGGTCAGTAACACAATTTACCTTATTGGAAGATTATTTATATAAATATTCTATTGCATATATCCGATAAAAATTTTTCCAACAGAATGATATTCCATTTCATGTCTCGTCATACTTAAAGATTTATGAACAGATTCATGAACATCGATTCGAGAATTAATGAATAGCTCGAGGAAGACTAGTCATGTAGCAACCGAGATCCTCTAACCTTAATCTATTAGATTTGTATCAGATTTTTGTTATATTTTTAATAATGAGGATTTGTAAAAAAATATTTTTGATAATCATTCCACTCTACTAGGTTAGACATGAGAGGAAGGAGAAGAGTCAAAGAAAAATTATGATATCAGTGATTATCGACTTTAACCACTTCAATCATGTATATAAAACCACAATTAAAACTTTAAACTTGATTTAGGATAGTTTAGACATTGGTTATCGATATTGATTTCATAGGAATCAATCTACGATTTTGCCTTCATTAACCGAATCAATATTTTGTTTTGTCTTAAGGTGGTTCAGTATCAAAGCATATTAAAGAAAAAAATCTAATTTAAAGATATATTATAAAGAAAACCTAAAAACGCTTAAATTTTTAATTTCGAAAAGATTTGACATTTAGTTTTTAATTTTAATTAATGTCAAATCTTTTCGAATTAAAAGTCAAAATTTTTATATAAGCAACGTTATGGATTAAAAGAATCTCAATATGAAGAGTAGTTTTCAAGTTAAGGTAGTAGTCGAGCAAACAGGCTTTTCTTACAATATTGCTCAGATTTTGGGTATCGTTAGATAATGATATTATCCATCATATGCCAAAATTTCAAGAAGCTTAGCGGTGTAGTTTAGGAGATATGAAAGTTCAAAGTTTTTAATTTTTGTACAGGAGAGATAGGAAAACATCTGCTACGGGAAAAAATTAGGGACAAAATCAATCATAACTTTTAAACGCTTCTTATAATTTTTTGAAAAAATCAGTATGATATAATTGATATTGTAATTAAACTGTGGGTTAAGTTTCAAAGAGATCAGCGGTATAGTATTTTAGTGTAAGTTCGGCAAAGTTGATAACTTTAGTAAAATTTTACAAGAACGCGGAGCAAAATGGAAATATGACAACATCGCTTTAGTCGATCTCTATATGTATATATGAATCTATATGTGTAGTGCTCTCAGCGCACTATACGCAAGCTACAAAATGATAGTATAGAGTAAAAAAACAATATGTAGACGCATACACTATAGTGCAGTGAAGCAGTAACTATACATCGCTCGACTACTACCTTAACAGAAAAGCTGTATGATTGATAATGTAAAAATTAATTATTGGGACTTTTAGTAAAATTATACTAAAATTATACTAAAAAAATATGACAAATATAATTTAGATCATTAATCAGAGAAGACTAGAAATAACAGATAACATATTTACAAACAAATATAAGAAAGTCACAGGCCAAAGGATACGATTAAAAGGTATTAATGTAAGATAAATAATCATCGAATGAGATGCTGAACATGGAGTCGAGCTGTCGTCATATTGTTTCCCAGGGATCGAACTTTTTTTCTTCATTATAGAAGTAAAAAAGAAACTTGTTTATAAAAAAAGAGAAATTTCTTAATTGGTGAAACAGTCATATTCAAGTCAACAGACTTTAAAATAATAAAATTAATTATTTGAATTGATTATTTGAACACTAGTATTTTTATTGAAAATATTAACGCAATATAAATATAAGCTGCGCTAACAACCAAAGTGTAATTCAGTCAGGAAAAGTATACCACACAATTTTCAAGAACTATAAAATACAGAAAGAAATATAAATTACTAAAATTTCTTTACCAAATAAAATTTTAATGTTTTTTTATTGTAGATTTTATTTATCAAACTGATTGTGTTGAGTTTGAATTTATATTCAACCAAGACCTACTCTTCTCAAAATTAAATACAATTGAGTTACCACTTTGATTCTCATTTCTTTTTAGACACAACTTTTGTTAAAATCTACATAAAATTTATTCTTTTTTTTTACATTAATTACCAATTTTTCAAATTATTTTTATAAATTACTAATTTTTCAAAATATTATATCTTTATAAAATCCTTACCGAAAGTTTAATAAGATCATAGATAAGATCAAAGTATATAGAAATACAGATATATAAAATATATAATATATATATATATATATATATATATATATATATATATATATATATATATACACGTACATACATTCATTCCCTATATGTATATATTCGGTCCGTAAAAAATACAAATCCTAATACTTAAAACTAGAAATACTAGAAAATTTAATTTTCAGTGATATAATATCACCTGTAAAGAAAACCAGAATAGTGATCAAATAATAAGTTTAACTTGGAAAATAATTTCTGCTCTTCTTTGCCAACTATAAATCAACTTTTCAACTTTTTATACTTTTATACTGTTTAATAAATTTTATACTCATAATTATACTTATAAAATTTATCATACAAAATAAACTTGTTAACAATTTTAAACTATGCTAATATATGCACATAAGTTAGTTGAATTTTAAAAAAGCATAAAAGTAAAAAGTGGCATGTTAATCCACAAGGAGCATAAAATGTACATAGAAATTTACAATATTATTTGGCAAAAAATCCAGGCTGACCGATATTAGCATATTATTTACCGATCATTAATTAATAAAAATGTTTGAAGAAAAAACATCTTATTTATTGACGTGCCGGTGGTATTGATCAAAACTGTACCCAAACAATTGATTGACATAGTAACAAATAATTATTATTTCAAATATATACATAATATGTATAAATACAATTTTACAGTACTTTTATATCAATCGAAATGTATTCGTGTATTTCTCCCAATTCAAGTGATAAAGTCACGCGCGTGCGCGCACACAAAAACACAAGCACACGCACGCGACACACAAAAAGTGCTACTATGTCGGTTGTTGAAGTTTGTCATAAAACTACTTGATGTTGCGAGTGTGCATGCGCGAGCTGCGACGGGCAAATTTATCGTAAATATCAGGTTTGTTCTTTTTCGCTGCACTGGGATTGCACTGAACTAGCACTTGGTATCGATCATGTAATTTTTTACATGAAAAGTTTCACGTGAACTCAACGATTTCAATCAATGGAATTAGACTCATTGGGCAACTCATTGATTTCATTGATTGAAATCATTGAGTTCACGTGAAACTTTTCACGTGAAAAATTACATGATCAATACCCTGAATTGAACTGGAACTCTCAGGACAGCACAGAATTCTGCTAGTGCAAAAGTATAAAAGAACGTGTCAGTACAGTGACAAATATGCGCATTACATGGATCACAATATTGCTATGTTTGAATTATTTGATTCTTCAGACGAAGAAGATGTAATTGTACCGCCACTATTAGAACCATTAATTTTAGATGAAAACAACGATGGTAATATAATAATATAATTTAATGAAACAAAAATATTCTAATTTGTTATGTCTTAAAGTAATTGCTATATCTTAAAGTATAGTTTAATTACAAACGTTGTGCTTAGTATTTTCAATGAACGAAATATAATCGGTAAACGTTGTCAATATACATTAACAATGTACTTGAAACACGTGTTTTATATAGAAAACAAAAGTAGAAAGTATAATAGTACTGGATAAAAGTCGATAAGGCAGAAAGTCGAAGGAAAGAATATGACGCGTGTGTACGGCGAATCGCATATTCGTAAGACAGAGCAGTCGCTCTGTACGAAAGCAGTTATGGGATTTCAAGTCCGCAAGCACGCATCACACACATATGAACCGCTTTACCCGCAGTGTTGTCAACTTCAGGTCACACCAAATTAAAAGAGTGGGGGAATGGTGATGAGGGGAATGCGGCGTATTCCTCCCTCTACACTCTTTCGACTTGACATGCGCGACCTGAAGTTGGCAATAATGTTTATCCATGTGATGACACGCACTTGATTAAGTTTAGGGTATTTCGCGCATGCGAGCAAATCCTTCTTCTATATTAAGAAATCTATACAATTAGGTCATCGACTTAACATCATTTTTATAGCTTTTTATTTACAAATGTACGTAAAAAAATTAAAAATTGTAAATAATGAAATAGACATACCTCTTACTCAATGAAAATAAGATATTATGATATTAGACACTTTTGACAAAGAGTAGCTTGTAGAGGTCAAACTGTTAATTATTGGAGATTGTGGAGACTTTTCATCAGGATGACAAAATGCACAACATATACAAAATTCAGCCAATTCCACCAAAATCCAATTTCTATAAGAGTCGTCCTTTATTATAAGTTCAATTTATACCACCAGTAGTACATGTAACAAATCCGTTGTTTACCGTTAACGTTACTTGCTACATCTTTTGAAATATAACCGGTTTCTATTGTGTAAAATTTATATTTTCGCTATACATATGTATGTTAAAACATATAGCCCTACAATAAATTATAAAATATTTTACTTATATACTTATGACAGGATAGTAATATCATAGCTGTAGGTTATTTCGTTTACATACTCTACTATATTGAACTGTACACTGCACAGTTGTACTAGTTTGAGACTAAAGTCTTGTGTCCACGATACTAGAAATCGGTCCGAGATCTCCATCCGAGAAGCGTTCAGCTAATAAAATTGCCGCTTTTCCATAAAAACTGCAAGTTGATTGGCATATTTCTTGGATCGAGATCTCGGACCGATTTCTGGTATCGTGGACACAAGGCTTTAGGGCAGTCAGTTCAGTAAACTGATGCACTGAGTACCGCTGCACTGCTAAAAAGAACATGAGCGAACACGACATCACTTCCATCAAAAAGAATATTTCAGTCTACACTTTTTGAACTAGTACAGGCAGTGCAGCGAAAAAGAACAAACCTTATGGTTGGTCACATAATGCCATTAAAAGTTTACGCGTAGACTGACCTGTCTCTAGGTTTGTTCGCGTCGCTTGCCCCAACATGCTCCTACTCGCTCCAATACGCTCCAAACTATAGTATTACGTTACGTATACCCTCTCTCTCACGCAAATGTAATAAAAGAAACAGAAACTATTGTTAGAAAGGAGGGAAAGGGGAATGAGTAAAAGCATACATAAATGTAAACTATCTCGCGTACTTAACCGCTCATGTACAGAGCATGTACACTGCTGTGTTTTTTATTCGTTAGGTTAAAACTTGAAACTAACTTTGTACGCTGGCCATTATTAATTATAAGAAAAATAGGGGAGAATTGTGGGGTTTAAGAGAAAAAAAGTGGAGACCAACATGAGAAGGGGAAGTAAAGGAAGAAATATTCCCTATGTCAGCAGCACGACTAACCGCTAGCCCGTGGTTAATGTACTAATCCACTTGCCTACTTTATTTTGCAGCGAGAGGAATAGTGTGTAAGCTTGGCTAGCTTAATTGGTAGAGTAATCGCCCGGCAAAAGGGTTTAAATCCTGGTCTCTAGTCTCCTCATCAAATATTTTTCTCGCTCAAAAGATTTTATAAATTCTCAGAAAAGAAGTACCGACATCATAGCATATCCTATTTAAGTTTTTTTCTTGAAAGTATATCCCTATACTATGGATTTTTCTAATAATAACATTTCTTAATGCTCGTATTCTTTGTGACTTTCTTATATTTGTTTGTGCTGTAAATGAACGTAATTTTTCTACTACTTTGATTTACATTAGTTAGTTTTAAAATGTGTGTTATAAGAATTTAAACACAAATATTTTCATTCTCTTTGACCGTACATCAAATAATGATAATAAGAAATGATAATAAGAAATATATCTAAATTCGCCAAACAGTCAGACCTGGATGTTTTCCCTTCACTTGTAATTTTGTAAGATTAGTTTTGAATTATACAAATCGTTGCGAAAACTTGAAGGTTTTTACAAGTTCAAAAAAGAAACACCAACAATTAAATTATTTGATTCATATAGAGCAATTGGAGATTTACAGAAAAAAACTTATTCATCTCTCTTATATCCTTTCCAACATTTAAAATTTCTTAAACACTATATTTATATTCATTTAATAACCTACAATATAGATTAACTTTAAAAAAGAAACTTTTATGACTAATTAAGTAAAAAAGTGTTGGGTTAAGAAAATCAAATTAATTGAATTTTCTTATGTGACAAGCGACCAAGGGAAATTGAAAAATATGAATCATACCCACAACATCAAAAAATTACAATTTGACAGTTTTTGATGTATTGAACCTAAGAGTTTTATCCAAACCATCTTTAATCTTAAATTAGAACAGACAAATAATAGATGGTTCATTAACTTATCTAACACTGACATTTTTCTGGATATCTCAAACTTATTACAAATAGGCAATAATTTTAGTCTACCGGACAGTTTTAACAAAAAAGTCAGCAATACGTGAATTTATTAAAGATATATAAAAATATAATAAAGAGTAATTCAAAATAACGTTAATAATTAAAATCCGCAATTTGGCAATTCCTCAATTTTTTAAATTTTGGCATTAAACGAAAATATGAACACAATAGAATAAACTTTTTCAATGTTTATTTAAACCATTCAACTTTACCAAGAATATCATAATATTATATTTACACGTATGGATAAAGGAAATGTCACAGTTGCTATGGGTATGTGTGAAGCTGGCGTCTCATCTCGTGGAAACTCAATAACTGTTGAGAGTTCTATTTTTAATAGTTCTAAAGTTCTATATCACTTAAACAAATAGTTCCGGCCGTTAAACCAAAAAAATCAGTTCGGACAAACTGAGACGCCAAGTTCATGCTGCGTCTCAGTTTGTCCTACAAAAGTTCCACGGCTAGATCTCATAAGATCCATAGTTCTAGATGAGTTCTATAAAGAGTTCTACTATTTAAAACAAAAAAAACATCCATTATGATAACGAAAAAATAAACAAACACAGTGTAAGAAGTCTAGACCGTTGATTAATTCTTCAGAGTTCTCTCGCATCCAAGGTAGTTCTCACACAGTTCTAAATACATTTATGCATTCACTAAAAAGTTCTAAATATATACGAGAACTATTTTAGAAGAGCCAGAACTTTTCGGTCAACGTCTCACCTTGTTCCGTCATATCGCTAATTTCGGGCAGTATTAATTAAAAAAAAAATAAAACACTTATAGTGCCTAGAACTTTTTAATAAACTCTGAAGAATTAATCAGTCCTAGATATATTTCTTACACTGTGTTTGTTTATTTTTTCGTTATCATAATGGATGTTTTTTTTTTTTAAATAGTAGAACTCTTTATAGAACTCATCTAGAACTATGGATCTTATGAGATATAGCGGGGGAACTTTTGTAGGACGAACTGAGATGCAACGTGAACTTGGCGTCTTAGCTTGTCCGAACTAATTTTTTTGCTTTAACGACCGGAATTATTTGTTTAAATAATATAGAACTTTCAAACTATTAAAAATTGAAAGAACCAGAACTCTCAACAGTTATTGAGTTTCCACGAGATGAGACGCTAGCTTCACACACATTTAATAACTCGATAATTATTGCGAATATCGCAAAATGGTACAGGACATTGTTTATCTCGATTCTTTCTACTACCTCACGTTCCATAAAATGCTTTAGGACACCCTGTATATCGATTAAGCCTACTTAGAACTTGATCGATTCAGCCGTTATTGAGATTCAATAATCCGAGAGTCTCTCAACTCGTTGATTTGCTTAAAGTTACACGACGGTTTCGTGCTGCGCATACACTTGACGCGAGACACCGCCAAGTCTCTCTGGATAATATATCATATTATTTATATGTGATAAACATTTTTATTCCTATTTGTAGTAAATTTTTAAAGATCATGAGACTAAGATCAGGAAGCTAAGATAGCGAGAATGCTTTTTCGCCTATTTATAACCTTTTCAAAATCGCCAAGACAAAAATAAGGCATAATAAATTTTACGTGACTACTTCTCTTGAGCTTATTTATAACCTATCGTTATAAAAGACTAACCCTCTAATTTTCTCTGCTATTAACTGCTATTAACTGTTCTTGCCACTTATTAAATGTTTCAGGAAAATAATCCATTAAACATTATTAAGTGATTATGTTCATTGCCTCAGCAAACATAGACGAGCCAAGATAGCTCGTGCTTTTGACAAAATATTGTTTACATGATAAAATTTTAAAGGGTTATGTTATAAAGTTTTTATTATTATCTTATATATAAAAATGAATGTTTGTGTGTTCGGTCTTTATGCGTTCGCGCATCGTACATCCGATTAAGTTGAAACTTTGTACAGTTGTTGTGAGCAGTTGCGTGAAGGTTTCTGACATAGTACTATCAACGTACAATAGGGGACGCGCGAATTGTATCGGATAATTGTTCGTTCGCGCATCGTTCATCCAATTGAGTTGAAATTTTGTACAGTTGTTGTTACATTTTTCGTCAAAATAATCATGCCTCCTAAACGCGCATCAATTGGTAGATCTACCAGCAGTGCACGAAATAGAAAGAAATTACGAACTTCTCAAATAAGCGAAGAACGAGAAACAAGCAACAAAGCAGATCGTTTACTTTTTCAAATTTAATTTAATGAACAAAAAAAATTACATAGTATAGCTATATAGGACAAAGACTATATAGCATGTCTAAAAATATTTTCATTATCCAGAAATTTATGTTTTCATTTTTTACAGTTCATCGTTTACGGTTGTAACCGACTTCATCCACCCGCAAGCAGATTGCATCATGATATTCTTGAGAAACACAAAGAAACAAATGTAATCAGAAGCCAAAAAATAAACAAGTTCGAAAAATATCACTTCTAATATGTATGATTCGGTCACACCATTATCTCGGGCGAAGCCAAGGCGGGGGATGCTAGTTATTAAAATAAAATTCATTTTTGTCTCCGCTACACTAAAAATAATTTTAGTAAATAATTGAGAAATATATTCATTTCGAATACATATAAATATAATTTCCCTTCCGGGCCATTTCGGGCTACAACTATTGCTTGAAAGTTATTACATAAATTAAATTCAATGATATATTTTAAACTAACATTAAAATGATTAAAAAATTCATAAAATAAAAATATAAAGGAACTCTATAGATAAAACAGATGTAAACGGAAACTAATCATTCCTTTTTTCATAGAATTTTGCATCGAACACAAGTGCACTTTCTTGAATCGCTTACGATCGCGGACGAGGTAATTAAGCAACACAAAACAGCAAAGCAAAACTATCAAATCGATCAATGTAATCACCGATTAATTCACTATTAACCTATCATTCAATGACTATAGATATCTTCGGCTTTTAACATAAACTAATCAAAAATTATCGACTGTCCTTTTTTGCACAGTTTCTACAGCCCAAAATTAATTTTTTCTTAACAAAAATGTTAAAGAGTAATTATTGACTAAATATAAGAAAGTTAGCAGACTTTAAAAGGGAAAATAATATAATACTCCACTTAATTTCAAATAGGATTTACTTCAATGAAAATGTAATTTAATTTGTAAGAGTTTTAAAAAATATATATAATTTAAAATAAATGTGTTGAGTTTTAAGTGTATGCACTTAGTAATATTAAGTAATAGAGTTATACAAAAAATTTTTCGCATAAAAATTATTTTGTTCAAGAAAATCTGTGGCTTAAAAAAAAGTTTTATATTATTTTTTTAAATATTTTTAATAACAATTTTTTTTAAATTAAATAATATATCTATTTCATTACAGTTTTGTAAGGTACTAATCTTAAATATATAGCAGTACTTCAAATAGAGATAAAAATCAATAAACACTTTTATATTAGGGATATTTTGTTTTTTCTCATATTTAAAATACAAGTAATAAACAATACAACATCTCATGAATGACTACCGAAAATTATTTTATTGCAAATTTATTGCATCATATTATTAAATTTGTTATAAAATACAAACTATTTATAAAACTGTAATACAATAGATATATTAATCCATTATAAAAAAATAAAACTGTCATTAAAAACATTTTAAAAAATAATAACAACACAAGAGAGGATAAAAAGGCCAATATATACTAAACGAACTAATAATTAGATGACATAAAAATATAAAAATGTAAAAAATATAAAAATATAAAAAAGATTTTATTATAGATAAAAACAAAAGTGTGAACCGTTTTGACTTCACATAGTTTTCATCAACATGTCGAAAAAATACCGATAACTTAACATTATGAAACACTCATATTGTTACTTGGCAGTAAAAATTTCGCTATCCATTCGATCGCATGATGACAATAAGAGAACCGAACAATCCACTTAGGCTCAGCAACAGTCAGGAATAACAAATATAATAATCATAATCCGATCATCTTATCAATAAAACTATTGTGATAAAAATTACTAAAAAATCAATATGAAGACTTATTACTTGTTGAATGACGAGAATATGTTGGTTTACGCAGATGAATGTCTTGAGTCACTTTAAATAGTCAAATTGGAAAATTATTAGCTCGTTTAGTATATATTGGCCTTTTTATCCTCTCTTGTGTTGTTATTATTTTTTAAAATGTTTTAAATGACAGTTTTATTTTTTGTGCGCCTCCGGTAGGGGACGCCATCATTTTAAGTCAATGGTGATAAAACTCTGAGAACAAATCTTTTCTTCGCCGATTTCTTCATCGATTGGCTAATAAGATCCAGCCTTGACCGTGTTGAATTGAGACACATTTTCTCAATCATATCATGTATTTCATGGTTAAGAAGATTTTAATATTTGTGTAAAGTTATTGTGGCCAGTTTGTTGTCAATTAATTCCTTCTTATTAAAACACTTAATTTCCTAAATTTACTTTTAATTACACATAATAACGAAATAATTATTGATTGGTACCACAAAGAAACAATCTCTGATAGATTGTTCTCGTATTTCTCCAACCACCTACGATGTCACAAAATCGGTGCTATATGGACTGACTGACAGAGCAATTCTTTTATCTCATCCGCGATTCTAAAAACATAGAATTTTGTATCGACATCTTGCTAGACAATGGATATCCGCTTGATGTGATATTCAAAGAAATGGTAGAATTAAAGCTCTGAGTAACAGAAAGATAAAGAATCTTCCCATAGAATCTGAACATACTGACGGACAAAAAAATAACTTCATAGTGCTTTCGTTTATTAAAGACATCACAAAGGTATAGTTAACTCAACGACCGACGATTATCACGAATCCAAAATATCCATAAGCTATCGATGTATAAATTGTCTTTCGAGATTTATCTCAACATATACGGACAATAACGATCTGGTAAAAACGATGTCGTACACAAGATTTTTTGTGAAAATTGCGATGCGTCTTACATGAGACAAACTAAGAACAAACTTGGTACGCGAATAAAAGAACATAAAAACATAAGATTAGATCCATCCAAACACTTGGTGGTGACTGAACATTAAAGATTTTAACCATAATTTCAACTAGGAGAATGTCAAAATCTTGGATGTAGAACACAATTTCCAAAAGAGATTGATAAGTGATGATCCCCACAAAAAGCCAAAAACATGATATCAATTATCAGAAAGATACTGAGTTGTTGGATGACGTCTATGCGAAATATTACAAGCAAACTTGTGGGCCTTTCTCCTTTTTATAAACAGCTTAGAGTGACGTAGTTTTGTAAATTTTCGTGACCTCATTTTATACCTGGATCTGACCGTTAAGAGACAAATTTTAATACACAATATCCGATTGCCAAGAGATCGTAACAGTTCGTTACGTGATTGCTGTCAACCACATGTTGTAAGTAATGATCAAATCCAAGAGCAATTTATTATCTCTTGAGAAATATTATATTATACGAGCGCTTTGTTTCTTATTCGGGTTTCAGCAATCCGACGTTTTTTACGAAAAAAAGATTGTTTGATCCGACTATTTAACTTTCAATTTGATATTATCTAAAATAACCTCAAGACAGATCTACGTGGAACCTAACCAACATATTCTCGCCATTCTCACCATTTCTCGCCAATGAGCAATAAATCTTCATATTGATTTTTTTATAATTTAACTACAACAGTTTTATTGATAAGGTGATTATGATTATTATATTTGTATCCTGACTGTTGCTGAGCCTAAGCGGATTGTTCGGTTCTTTTATTGTAATCGATTGAATGGATAGCGAAATTTTTACTGCCAAATAACGATATGAGTGTTTAATAAGTAATGTTAAGTTATCGGTATTTTTCTGGCATGCTGATGAAGACTCCGTGAAGTCGAAACGGTTCACACTTTCGTTTTTATCAATAATAAAGTCTTTATTTTTATATTTTTTACATCATTTAATTATTAGCTCGTTTAGTATATTGGTCTTTTTATCCTCTCTTGTATTGTTATTATCATATTTATAAGGAGCGTCTTAGACTTTAATTTTAATATTAAAAAATAATATATGAAACAATCTCCTCTTCGCCAGTGATTAAAAATCCAAAAAGAGAGTTAATATCTGATTGCACTGACTATATAATTCCTTTATCTGTGTTTACAACGTTTCGACCATTGGTTTTGGCATAGGTCTAATTCTTTTCTTTTTTATTTTTTATTTTATATAGGGACTCTATTCGACACACAACCTCTCAAGTAATGCTGTTTGAAAATATATCACCCTACTTGAAAAAGACCAAAACCAACGAAGCGTTATAAACACAAATAAAGGAATTATATAGCCAGTTTGCAGTGGCTATATAAAATATTAACCTCTTTTTGGATTAAAAAATAATGTAAAACTTTTGTTTAAGTCATCATATGGTTTTTCTTAAACAAAATAGCATGTATTTGAAGTTTTTTTCTATTATTTAAAAAAAAATTACTACAAGCACTAAATACTAATTTGTGGGAAATCAAGAGATGCGCAATTATAAAGTCTCGATTCTCTCACCTTGTCAATCGGCATTGAAGGGCACGCACGACAGAGATTCCAAAATGAACCAATCATGAGGCCGCAGTTTGCGAGGCAGTTGACAGTAGTAATGACACACAACCACTGAGTTAGCAAGCGACGCACGGAAGTCGGCCGTTTCTCGACCGGCGACGATGACGTACAGTGCCGTCAGCAGGCCAGGATTGCAGGCGTTGTGCCGAGGAGAAGGACGTAGCTTCTCGACGTTGATCACGGGCAATATACCACTATACGAATCCTTGTCCTCGTTCACTAGCACAACACCACCTCTTTCCTCTCAGCCTTCAAGGCAGTGTTCGTAAGTGGCGCTCGGGCTCAGGCTCGGGCTTCGAATTGCTCCCTCTGCGTATACGCGTATTTAAATATATATTATGTCAAATAATATATGTCAAGTGTGTGCGCGTGTGTGTTGTGTGTGTGTGTATGTGTGTTATGTATGTACGTGCGCATGTGTACAGGGGTAAGGCAACAAATCTTTCCACCCATTTTTTGTAACTGATCAATTGAAAATAGATTCAGAGGGTTTGCTACTGTAAACAAGTATATACAAGTTGTACGCTGCACAAAAGCATTAAAAATGTAGAATTTAAAAATTAATTAAGTAATTCTTCATTCCTAACATTGCGCTCACTTCTATCAGATTTAATTTCTTTCTAAACGCATATTCAATTAGATAAAATGAGTACAGGCATACTTTGGAGATATTGCAGATTCAGTTCCAGACCATCGCAATAAAACGCATATTGTAATAAACCGAGTTACGCGAACTTTTGGTTTTGTATATAAAGTTACATATGTTTATACTACTGTAGTCTATTAAGCGTGCAATAACCAGTATGCAATTATTTCTAAAAACTAATGTACATACCTTAATTTAAAAATACTTTAATGCTAAAAAAATGGTAATTGAGTTTTTAGTGAGTCGTAATCACTGTACATTAAGTTTATTGTCTTATGTATAGTTATATGTGGTAATATTTGCAAAGCACAATAAAACAAATTGCAATAGAACAAGATATGTTTATATATCAATTTAGAGAAATTTAGAGAAACCACAAAATCTGAAACTATTGGTCAGTCAATTGTAGAGGAAAAAAGGATAATGTCAAAACGTACAACAATCATCACTATTACAAAAAAAAATTATATTTACAAGCATATAAAAATTAGATTACAAGAGTAAACATATGATAACAAAAAATTTTGATTCAAAAAGTCAGAAAAGAAAAAATTAACAATGCATCGGTTTTAACATCAACAACGAACATATAACATTTTTTTCTAAGAATTATATCGTATATTTTAACCATAAAGTTACGAGAACAAATTTTCTCCTTTCTTTTTCCAATGTCTTTCTATTATTAACGCTTCCTCATTCTTGCTCTCTCGTTCACGCTCCCATCGCTCTCGTTCCCTCGTTTACATTTGCTCCCTCTCGCTCGTTTGTCATTCTTTCACTCTCGCTCCCTTCCTCTCATTCTTTCACTTTCGCTTACACGTTCGCTCTCGCTCCCGCGCTTTCATTTTCTTACTTTAGCTCACACGTTTGCTCTCGCTCTTACACCTTTACTGGAAGGTCGAATATCTTTTCTTTCTATGAAATGTTACATCATGTTACCTAGCAATTTTTCTTTTTTCTTATTCGCCAAAAAAAAGTCTTTGCAGTGTCCGTTTAGTACACACAAAATATATTGTCGGTTTATATAGGTACATATACCAGGTGAGTCAGTTAAAGTGTTACAGACTTATATCTCGGAAACAAAGCATTTTGGAGAAAAATGTTTTAGATAAAAGTTGTATGGTTTCAAGGGAGACATAAAATGATGTCATTGGTTTGACCTTGGATAATTGTTTGAAAATCACGTGAAGGTCAATTTCAATTTCTTAAAAAATCCCTTATTTTTTATTACATATTTTTGTACATATTTTGTTTCGAGAACTTTTCAAAACACTATAATTATGTTAGTTTTCATTAAGTACTTTCCGAGTTATGAGGCTTGAAAGATTTTGTATTTTGACATAAAATACAAAAAAATATTTTGAGAAACATTCAGTTTTCGATAATCTTGATATTTTTTTGCACAGAATATTGAAATCAATTAATTAATGTAAAGAAAACACATGGTTGAGTTGGAAAAAAATATGTTGCAAAGTATATACTTGTGATGTTTGGCAACATATTTCTTTTTCAAATCAACTATGTGTTTTCTTTACACCAATTGATTGATCTCATTATTTTGTGCAAAAAAGTATCAAGATTATCGAAAACTGAATGTTTCTCAAGATATTTTGTATTTTATGTCAAAATACTGTGTCTTTCAAGCTTCATAACTCGGAAAGTACTTAATGAAAACTAACTTAATTATAGTGTTTTGGAAAGTTCTCGAAACAAGTTACAAGAATATGCAATAAAAAATAGAAAGTTCCATTTGAGAAATAGAAGGTGACCTTCATGTGATTTTCAAACGATTATCCAACCAATAACACCATTTTATGTCCCCGTTGAAACCATACAACTTTTGTCTGAAACATTTTTCTCCAAAATGCTTTGTTTCCGAGATATAAATCTGTAACACTTTCACTGACTCACCCGGTATATAAAACCACAGACGTATTATTGGATCGTGCATTCCTATAATGAGAGGTGTTGCCAAGTTACGGGAAGAGGATAGCAAATGGGTGATGTATCCTTTTTCCTCTATTGATTTACGCAAGATGCTTATTGGCCCAGTGGTCTTATACTATGCTTATGCTACGCTATGCATTTTGTGTACGATAATCCTAACAGAGGAAAAACTTTTCTTTCTATGAAACGCTAATAGTTATCTAGCAATGAAAAAACGAAAGAAACATTACATAATGATAATAATAACGACGTTTGGTTATGATGATAATAGTAATGATGATAATAATAATAATAATGACGATTTTCCTGACACGAACCTGAAAGATGGAGTAAATCCAGACTATAGACCCGAGGATGAAATTCTTGCTGGGAAGAATTCAGTTATCTCGGTTGGTGATATTAGTGCTGCCATATTTTGGTATTTAAATATTTCTTAACTCTTAAATTTTTAACTCTTAAATTTTTTAACTCTTTTAATGAAGGAAATAGTAGTAGAATAAAATTGAAGAAAAGAGAATGTTTTACAAATTGTTTATTGTCCTTTAAATAAAATTAATTTATTATAAAAATGTTTGTGTAAAAATCTTAAATCTATATATGCTATTTGTTTTAACAATAACATATATAAAAATAACATATATTTTGACATATTTTAAAATAATATTTTTTACTAATTGTATTTTGTGACAATTTAAAATTATTTGGTCATTGGAGTACGATATTAATTCGATATTATCAATATTTAAATACGATAACACAGTACTTATAATATATTATAATGACTATATTTGATCAATGATTATATTTGTTTGAAGTAATATTGTTTTCCTTCAATATAAAATTTGGTAACTTTTTTGTTTTTTGTTCTTTACAAATTTTGATAACATTCTCTTCTTGTGAGAAAGATTTGTGAAAATATTTTTACAGTTTGTTAAGTTAGTTTACAGTTTACTAAGTTTATTATCTTCCAATTATATTGATTTGTTTTTATTTTGCTTCCTTTCTTTAACAATTTCGATGAAGAGGAAATCTCTACCTTTGGAGGATTTGCAAACTATAAACATGCTGTCGTGCACAGTAATAAACTGTAAAAATAGATCCATCAATCTTTCCAGCACAAGAAGAGATTGGAAAGGAATGGAAGCTAACATTTTCCATAGGTGAGTTAATAAATAACAGTAACATGCGTATGATGTACGCCCAGTATGTAATAATCTTTTCTATATGGATTGACCCTTTTTCGGGTCCCATACTTTGACAAGTATATTTTAAAAATATATTTTAAAAGTTAACATAGTCCTAAAAATAATTAATTCTCTTAAAGAGAGAAGTAAAATTTTATAATCATATGCAATATGTTTTACAGATTTCCAAAAAATAAAACAAAGAGAAAACAATGGTGCAAAATATTAAAATTATTGAAAACAAAGATATTTATTTTCGATTAGGTAACTGAAAACACACATATGTTCAATGCATTTTTATTCCGCGCGCGCACGCGGAAGATTTTGATAGATTATCATTAGTACGTATTAGATTAAACAGATGCTGTTTCATATGTTTCAATTTATTGTATTCTGCATATTTGTAAAATTAAATTATAAATTAATTTGAATGCCCATTATATTTGTGAGGTTTATTGATTTACCGATTATATAGTTATGTACATATTATATTAGTATGTACATTTAGTCGGCGTATTGATGAAATTTCTATCAATGGAGCAAGACAACAAATATATAAATAGGTAAAATATATAGATAGAATAAGGTAGGTACATCCCGTTAAAAAAGTATTCGGAATTTCTCATTTAAAGTCCCTAAAAGTCCCACGGTATTGAAAAAAAATTTTGTTGATTAATTGGCATTACTGTACCCAATTGTCATGCTGAATTTCAGTGCGATCTGTCATCCAATTTGTTTACAGCAGCTGTTTATGTTAGTTGATCTCAAGTGTGTTCTGTGATTTTTACAATGGAAAAAACTGTCGAGCAAAGAATTTATCTTAAATTTTGTGTTGCCAACGAAATTTCTTGTGCCAAAGAGTTGAAAATGTCAAGAAAAGCCTATGGTGAGTCGTGCATTTCGAAAACGCAAGCGTACGATTGACGTACGATTGTATAAAGCATTCAAAGAAGGCAGAGAAGTTGTTCATGATTTGCCTCGTTCTCGACCTTTAACGGCTTTGATGAAAACATCGAAAAAATCAAGATAATGATCATCGAAAATCGTCACTTGAGTGTTAGAGAGATGACTTATGAAAATATTCTTGCTTGCGTGAGAATATTCGTCGTAAACAGCCAGATTTGTGGAAAGACAATTCTTTTGCACCACAATAATGCACCGTTGCACACATCAATCTTCGTACGTGAATTTTTTACCAAAAATTCAATGAATGTCATCGATCAAGTACCGTATTCACCAAATATAGCGTCGTGCGATTTTTTCTTATTTTCTAAACTGAAATTATTACTTCGAGGAAGACATTTTGAGTGGCTACTTTTTCTCTTTTTCTACGAAAGTGTTTTGAAGAATTAAAAAAAATGATTACAAAAAGAATTATTTACAAGAAGAGCTTACACAATCTAAAAGGTATTGCCACAGGAAACGCAAATTCATTGAAACGTTTAGTTCGTAAATCTAAAAGAAAGCCGCTAACTATTCACCTGAATTACTTTTGCTGTCCATTATATTACTATTCACCATATTCATATGTTTCAATTTATGTCTTCCACAAACCCCTTCCTAAAACCTTGTGTAAATGATATTTCTAGTTGGAGAACCAGGCTTAATAAAGAAATTTTTACATTCATTAAAGAACGCAAAAAAATCATTCTTTGTTCAGGGCTCTAATATTTGATAAGATGAAAATACGCTAACTAAATAAAATTTGATGAACAAACTTTTAACTAGCAATGTAATATCGGTACTAATATCGAGAATGAGGAAATTAATGTAGTAATAGAAGCGCTTATTATTTTTGGTTGTAGATGTGAATGAAATATGGAAAGTTGCAGTAGACTATTTTTTAATTAATACTATTAATGACGAACAAAAAACAAATTTATGTTTTTCAATGTTTCACTGTTACATGATAGTGGCATACATATCAAATTCATCACGTGTAACGGTGCAGCAAATTTAATAAAAAATTTAATTAAAAAATTAAGCACGATACTTTTAAAATACAAAATTAATAACTATTTGAGAATTTTGAATATGTTGAATATGTTGAATATGTTGAATATGTTGAATATGTTAAATATTTTACAGATATATTTTGAGCATCTCATTATCGAACAATAAAATATATATTCTTAAATCTTTATCACATGATTAAGTTAGTACGAAATACATTAAGAGACTATAAATGCATCGATGAATAAAAAAGGAGAAAAAGAGACTACATATAAAGAGATATATTACTCTGCACGAATTTCAAATTAATAGAAATTTACATTTGAGTAATAAAATACAGAAAGAACACATAAAGAACACATATAGAGTATCAGAAGAAAATAAAAGTACGCTTTACTAAAGTACTTACTTAGTGCATCTGCATAAATATTCTTAAGTATACAGAAATATTACACTTGTTAGACAATTTTACACAAATTTAAATATAGAACTAACAGAACAATTTCTTTTAATGAATAATAAATAATTTATTCGATACTTTTGACTCTAGAAATCTAAGACAAAAATTTTATAAATGTTTCAACAATAGCAAATCGATATTAGCTAAACTACAAGAATATAAACAATATTTATTAGATTTAACAATAGACAGCCATTAGTAAAATCCAATCAAAAAACATTTTCTAGAATTTCTAATTAATATAGAAAGTCTAAAATAATTATCAGGATGTAGAAAAAATAATCTCTTAAAAAAAATAATCTCTTCAATATATACTGTTATATCAAGTGAGTGGTCATCTTGAGATATTTTTTAGCATTGAGATATTTGCGTTCGAGCATTTGGACGACAAAATAATAATCGTTAGACAACGTAAATGATTACTTATAAAAACGGAAATTAAAGCTGCAGCTACAAGAAATTATGTAAAATATGTACTGATCTTAAAAGCATCTAAAAACCAGAAAATGTAATAAATATATCGTCTATTAATCGTATAATTGATTATGAATTTAATTATTATGAGCATACAAGTCAAGCATCAATCGAATACGACCATTTGTGTGTTAGCTCTCTTATATGAAAATCTTTCATATAATGAATATTCTAAAAAAAGTATAATAATTTATGTGTAACAGATTTTATTATTAGATATTTAATAAAATATATTATTTACGATATCTATGTACAATCTTTAACATAATTGTAAAATTAATTCGTTTACAAAATTGGGTTTCTTAGTTTCCATCCTTCTAAAAATATCAAAATTTGTAAAGAAATAGAAAAAAATTATAAGTTAAAAATTTTATATAAAGAAAAACAATATTACTTCAAACAAATATAATTATATTACAAGTATATATTACTGTGTTGTCCTATTTAAATATAGACAATATATTATATTTATCGAGAAAGAAGAAAAAGAGAGAGAGAGAAAAAGAAAGAAATAATATCATAATCCAATGACCAAGCATTTCTAGATTGTCACAAAATACAATTAGTAAAAAATATTATTTTAAAATATGTGTTATCAAAATATATGTTATTTTTATATATGTTATTGTTAAAACAAATAGCATATATAGATTTAAGATTTTTACACAAACATTTTTATAATAAATTAATTTTATTTAAAGGACAATAAACAATTTGTAAAAATGTTCTTTTCTTCACTTTTATGTACTACTATCTCCCTTACCAAAAGAGCTAAAAAAAAATCAATATAAAAATACTAAAATATGTATAATACTAAAATATGGCAGCACTAATATCGTCAACCAAGATGGCTGAATCCCTCCCCACAAAGGCTTTGTGACCTTGGTTTATGGCTCCATCCTTCAGGTACGTGGAGGAATCGAAAACTTTATATTGACGGTGGCGACATAGTTGTCAGCGGTAGGAATAAAAATCCTTTCACTAAACTGCAATGAAATAAGGAAACGCACATGCACTCAAAATTTCGGTCAGTTTCGGACAGTAGATGAAAACAGCCACTCTTACTCTCTTTCTCTCTATTCTCTCTATTTTGTTTGCCAAGCTAGCCGGCTTGACGGTTCAAGATTCATTTGAAGAGCTCACTGCTGCATTATCAACACTAAAGCTACCAATTCCATTCATGGAATCAAAATAGCGTTAGCGAAGCGAATGCGAGCTTCATGAAAACCAAGTGTTTCAACCGATTTCAAACCTAAGCAATAGCAAAATGGAATAAGATAACAGAAAGATATTATTATCAACAGCATTTATAGTGCAAGAATTAATAGATTTGTCTGAAAGATAACTACAATTTACAAATAATATAAAGAAAATAAATCTAAAAAAACATGTACCGAGGATTGAAAATTATGAAAGAAATAATAGCCGTATTAACAGAAAAAAAATTTAAAGCTCATTTCACATATTATTTACCAATGTTAATGATTTTTCTTTTAAAAAATTGTTATATATTTATGTAAAAAATTATTATATTATATATTTTACATCTCTACTAAAAATTTAAAGCTGTAGACAATCCGAATTTTCGGATATCCGTTTGTCAAGTTCGTCAAGTTCGTGACCCTTGACTAACCGAATAATCCAGATCTTAATATTTGAAATGTAAAAACTATCCGACAAATAAAAATAATATAAGAAGAATATTCTGCATTATTTCTTTTAATATCATTTACTTCATATTATTTTGACTATTATACTATAATATTTTATTCTTATCAAACATATATTTATTTTACTTATTTATTTTATGGCTTATCTGGAGTACGATCACTGATATACGATCACAGTATACGTTGTATTTCTTAACAATAAACTGTTTATTATCAAGGCCTATGCAAAATAGAGGAAATATTAGAAATAGAAATAACTATTAAATCCATATTGTTTAAATTCATAGAAGCACGAATATAAATATCTTGAGATGATATGATGTCTTTATAAAGGATCAAGGCTATTTTTCTGTAATTTGTTATAGACAGTTCGGATCCGAATTTATTTGTAGATTCGGATAAATTCAATTAGTCAGATATTAAGATCTTGATCTTTTGATCCGGACTATTCAGATAATTCAAGAATACACCCTTGAGTAATCAATTATCCGGATATTTTCAGTGGATATTTCCGGATATTTTCTCTGTGCCAAACAAGTCATTACCACTGTTTGTAGAACTCACAAATGCTAACTATACTAATGCACTACCTTGGAAGGAATAGTGTTGGTAGCGTGATGTACAACGCTACTACTAGTAGCGTTATGACAGCATTTGTCACTTAGCTCCGCAAATAGTAGCGTCTCCAGGTACGCACCCTCATGCTATATTCACTTTAAGTGCTCACACACTGAAAGCATTATTCTACCTTTATCATTCATTACCGAAGAAAAATAAAATGACGCTTTCAACACGTGAATGATCAAGCAAACGCAGCCTTAGAATCAGATGTCGAATCGACCACGCTTACAATACACTTACAATACACACGTAATATTTGTCATATTAAAATAAAAATGTGTGTGTATGTATGTGTCATTCCACGTCAAATCGGTCATCCCCAAAATTGTATTTAACTAAATGTAAAGTAGCAAAATTTGGAATAAAGCTTCTTTCGATGTCATAACGATTTTTAAAAAATATTAAGTAATGACCTTGACATTGACGGTCAAGTAGAAAAAGATAATTTTTTTCTTTATTATTTTTCTATTTATATCTCCACTTTTTCTTGAAAATTAACTACCATAGACTACCATAGATTTTTAATGTCATTTTACATGTCACATATCCGAACCTCAATTAAAAACCCTAATTATATATTTTTTTAAAGTAAACATTTAGTTTTTATTAGTATTCACTTCTCAAAGATAAAAAATATTATTATTTTTATGAATGCTTTCTTCTCTTTTTAATATAGCATTTCTTTTCTTAATATAGCACGTTAAAAAAATCACCAGTTATTGTATTTCATATAACAATATCATTAATCAATATCACTTTTTAATGATTTATTATAAAAAAGTTTTCTACGTTTGTATAAGATTAAGAGTCTATAGGTTATTTTTCATCATTTTTTCTTTTTTGTTAAAGTTTTTATGTAAATTTTTTTTCATTTTTATTAAATTTCTTATTATTTGAAACCCAAAAAAATTTTTTTTTAAATTTGGTACATCTGCATAAAGAGGACTCACCTCGTGACCTTGACATACAATTGTCATATTCCTGAGTAACCTTCAAAAGGTTTTAACTGTGACTCATTTTTTATTAAGTTGTTAACCAAATAAATGTTATAATTAGTGCACACTATTAGTTGTAAAAAATTAAAATTGTAGGTAAACCTGCATGAAAAGGGATCCACCGTTTACAACTTTGATCTTGACATATCAAAGTCATCCTCCTGAGTAATCTTCTTTTAGGTTCAGTTTAGGTTTTAGAGATTATAATTATATTTCTATTTACGAAGAACTTGCTTGTAAAGGAAAACTGAAACAACATTGTATTGTTATATTGTACTGTACTGTTCACACACGCTTGAATATAATAATAAACCTTGTTTCATACTGTAAACATTGGACAGTTTGAGATAGATCTTGTTTCGCGTTGTAAATTCAACGTTGTGGAATCGTATGGCGATAAAAGTACTTTCGCCCCAAAAGCAGGGGAAATATCACGCGAAGCGAGGTCCGTTCCAAGCAACGATTAGTTACTAACTTTAATTATTCTTTAATAATTTTAAACTTTATAATTAATAATGACCGACGGCTAAAATCTTTTGAAGGTTATTCAGAAGAATGATCTTAGCAACATGTCAAGGTCAAAGTCATATAAGGTAGGTCTACTTTTATAAAGATTTATTTTTAATTTTATTGTTTCATCATTATTATATACTGTTTCATTAATTTATCATCATAAAGGAAAATTAAATTAAATTATTTTTTTATGAATATCACGAAAGCTGTTTGTCTAATACGTAATGAAAAAGTTGTACTTTCGAAATCTAAAAAAATCTCTCAACAAGTCTTGCACTACTGCATGGTTGTATTTTTCCTGTAGTACCTTTCGGTATTATCATAGTAGTAACATGTTTTCCTGGAGGTGTTAAATCCGAAATAATATTGAGACAATGTCCAGTCCATGAATCGATAAGAATAACGCTATTAAAATCAACGTTCGGAAAATAAGCTTCTTCTAACCCCACATCTAATACCACATTTTAAAATGGCTTATAAAAAACATAAATGTTAATTTTAATTAACATTTTTTCGTCGAATATTATTATTGTAATGTATATAATGAGTGAATACTAAAAAGTATAAATTTATTATGTGTAGTAAAAAGTATAAATTTATTATATAAACACTTAATAATTATTTCATTATTAATTACGTGCAGATATTATTGCGCAAAACTATAAATAAACAAGATGTTAGAGCGTTGGAACGAAAAAAAAATTGTAAGAGAAAATAATCTTAAGATATTATAAGGAAATAATGTAGGTACAGAGATGAATACAAAGGTTTTAATAACTTTAAGAAGGTATAATAAAAACTACCCTAATTCTTAATGTTTTTTATAATCTGTAATGCTAGAAAAATATCATAATAAAAGTTGAATGATTTTAGGAGTACTTTATAAAACAGTGCAAAAGAAATTTTTTTAATTTTTAAAATATTTCCATGATAATTATTACACTTACGCACATAGTAGGTACGATACGAGCACGAATAACGTATATACGGAGGGGTTTGTAATGATTTCTCAAAAATGATATTACGCAACATAACTTTAATATACATGGATGAATTCGTTAAAAAATAATTTGGTGAAAACAAAAATTCAAAATTTTGAAAAAAGTTAAAGGGGTAATATTTAAAAAAAAAAAATTTTTTGCATTATTTTATAGTACTGATCAAGCCATTTAATACTCCGTTTGAATTTTTTTCTACCTCTAATAGTTTCAAAGATATTCGCCTCGAAAAATAAAAACCATTTTTTTCAAAGGGGTGTTTTACCTTTTAAAAGTCAAAATCCGCCCATATAAAAAAATACGTGTCTCTTAGTTTTGTATATATAACAACATATTTAAAGGAGAATCAAATCGATTCCGGACAGTTGTGACACTTCCCTTGTGAGATAAAGTATGAAGATAAGGAAAAAGATATAGAAGGAGAAGAAATAAATAGACAATACGGATGTAAAAGAAAGAGAATGGACGGAATAGATCGGTAAAAGGTTTAGGTTAAGATTTAGGCAGAAAAATAGGCAGGCGGAATGAGCAAGGAGAGGTATGGTTTATAATATGGGAAATTAAAAGGTAAAGCAAAATAAGTTATTTTTGGAAGAAGGAAAAATAACAGAGTGATAAGAAGAATAAATGGGAGAGGAGAAAACGAAGCTAGGAAGGAGGTTAAAGAGGAAGAGGTAAGAGTTTATTGTTTAGGAATACGTAGGTATAGGAAGATAGTATATACGATGTTTTAAAATTCCGAGGGAAGGTAGAATTTTTTGTTTAAAGAGACGTGGGAGTAGAAATAAAAAGGCTGGAAAGATAGGCTTTGAAAAAAATGCAGTAAAAAAAATGAATGAAATTTAAGGGAATCGTACAGGAAGCATTGATTAAAAAAGACTGGGCAGACAAAAAAGGAGAGAAGGTCTTAAAGGATGATAAGATCGAAGCTGCAGAAGAAAGAAGAGGGGAAATAATAGAAATAAATATATAATATAAAAATAAAAATAATAATAGAAATAAATTTATAAAAGGTGAAAGAAAGGAAAGGATCAGAAAAAAATAGGAGAGAAAAAGAAGAAAAATAATTAATACATAACAGGAATAGCGGAAAAACAAGAGAGAGAGAAAGAAGAAGAGAAATTAAGGAGTCTAAGAAAAGCAACATGTAGAAAATTTTAAATAAGAAAGAAGGGGAGGAAGGAATGAAGAGAAAACAATATAAGTATAAAAAGTGAGAAAGTTTTCTGAGAAGAAGAAGGAGGAAAGAGAAGAAGTAGATAAGAAGAAAGAAAAAAATCTGGAGGAAGAAAAAATATGGAATAGCGATAGAGAATAAAAATGAAAAAATCGGCAGGGATAGACGAGAAACCCATAGAGGTGAGGAAGAACAGCTGTAAGAAAAAGATTTAGAGATATTTGAAACAATTATGAAAAGAAGGAGATATACCAATGGAATGGAAGAAAAGTGATTGTCGATAGTATTTAATGTTTTGGGGAAAATAAGCTAGAATGGTTAAATAAAGTACAGAATGATATTCCTAATCAGGAGATAGAAAGATTTTATTAAAAAGATTTTGATAAGTAAAGGAAAGGAAAACAGAAATAAAGACAATAGAAAGAAGGAAAGGAAGAAAATAGGAGTTAAGAGTTCAATAGGTCGTATTTATATATATAGTTTTTGTTTTGTACGGAAAAGAATGTATAATAAATTAAGGCAGACAGGGATTTACGTCTAAAAAATTAGATTAGAAATACGAAGAATAAGATGTGAGTGTGGATAAGGTCTCGATGTAAACCATATCCCACTTTTTGAATTTTGAAGTAAATAAATATATTAACGTATAAAATTTTAAAAATATTAATTTTAATTATAATTAATTATAATTAAAAATTAATTTTATCATCTAAAAATTATTAACGTATAAAATAATGTATAAAAATGTTAATTTTATATAATATAGTATTATATATTATTTTATAAGTTTTTATTTTAATTTCTCATTTATTATATTTGCATTAAATCATCATAAAAACATGGAATTTTCTTATTCCATGAACAAATAATAAATAAAAATAACAAATACTGAATAGAATAAGTTTATTAAAAAGAAGCATCATGAATTCAAATACCTATTTTTATTTATTAGTTTAATTTATTTTCTTTTATTTATTGTTTTAATATTGATACATGAAAAATGTTTATAGTCAGATTTCTATGACTTAATGCAAGTATAATAAATGTAAAATTTACAAATATTTAAAAAAAATTAATTAATATTTTTATTTAATGTTTACATTTTAAATATTAATTTATTATTAATATTGTTTTTATTAATTTTATTACTGCATTAATAGGAACGTGTTATTTTTATTAAAGAACGTGCATTAATAGGAATATGTTACTTTTGAATACAAATTTTTCTTATATCACACATAATATATATTATTTTCCAATTGAGAATATAAATATTTTTATTTATCTTGATATGACAAACATTAACATTATGTAATTATTGCAAATAATAAAGCATCATCGATTCGACATTGATTCTAAATCGACATCTGATTCTAAATTGTCGAGCCAGCTAGCTTGACGAACAATGAAAGACTGCGCGAAAAAGACAAAGAGAATCTTATGGTACGTATTGTCTACTGATGGTCATTTACTGAATCTGATCGAAACATACATGTGTGTTTGCCCAACACCTCACACCACATTTGGATTTTGCATTGCAGTATCTCCGCTCATAGAACACGTAGGCGAAAAATAAACACTTTTATTATGTAATTCAAACTCAAACTCGATTGAGTCTACTCAAAACTCGGTTCAGTCGTTATTGAAATTCATTTAATCTAAAGGTCTTTCAACTCGTCGGTTCGCGTGAAGATGGGCGACCGGCAGTCTCACGCGTAAACTTAGTGCGAGATTGTACTATACTATTATGTATTATACTATTAAGTCTCTTAGTAATTAATTTAGTCCTTTCCATAATGCAAAATAGTTACATTATGTTTAAATGTCTACATGCTACTACATTTAGCCTCTGCATCCCCATCAAAAAAGAATTTTCTCATGATTTTTTTCATTAAAAGGTTAGGTTAGAGATAAATAAAAATATTAAGGGCGCAATAAAATCCTCTTTGTATAAAAATTATAATACAATTAGTTAAATAACTTAAACAAAATGTTATTAACCATATCATAATAAGAAAAGATCTATTTCAATCTCTTTAAAATAAATTTTGATCACTTTCCTACAGTTTTAGCTAAATAAAACTGGTACAATCGTATTCAACGACTCAAAAACTATAAGATTTCATGTATAATTTATGTTATACAATATTTTTAGACCAAAACTGGTTTATTTTATTTATTGTCTTTTATGTCACAATGTTGGATTCAAGAGAAATTCTTTGCATCAAAAGATAGAGAATGAATGCATACCGCTGGTCTCAAAATAGTTCGAACAAAACTTTATTATTGTATGAAAGTTGATAAAAGACAGTTTTCACATTGTTTATTAAAAAGTTATTAACAAAAATCGTTTTATATAAATTTTAAACTTTCGTGAGACAAGTCCTCTCGGTATTTTCCGAATAAACGTTTTTTACGACAGTGCAAAATTATGTGAAACTAAATAAATTTTATTTTACACTGGAAGCATTAGGCGTTGTGGGGGGAGGGGGGGGGCTCGTTTCGCACAGAAAGTTTGAAATCCAATAAAATCATTTGTTAATAATTTTTTAATCAACAATGAGCAATGGCTAAAGCCTCTTGAAGATTACTTAGGAAGATGACCTTCATTATATATTTCAAAGTCAAGATGTTCATTAGATATAATAAATTTATTCAGTATTTTTACCGTAAATTGTTCCGAAAATTGTGAACTTTCACACAATTTTTAATATCAAAACTTCTAAATGCATTTTTTAAGAAAGAATTTCATTAAAATACAAGACATAATTATAAAGCGAATTAAAAGCTCTTTCAAAATATGATTTTACTTCATTATTCCCATTTTAAGTTTTATTGTCATTTTAAATTTTTAAAACGGTACCTTAATCAAGAAGATAAAGCAATAGAATTGATTACAACCATACATTTCCCTTAAAAACAAAGTTGACATGTTTCAACATGTTTCATACAAATTAGTCGGTTACAAAAGAACATATAATTTTTATTGACTCGCCCCCGCACATACACACGCGCGCGCGCGTGTATGTGTACATCAATAAAGAGTGTATTTTTGAAAAATTGTGTAATGTATATTAATACACGCGCACACACATAACATTTCATTCTTATAAAATGTCATGTAATATAATATATTAAACCCGTTTCAAATAAAGTTCAATTTGCGTTAGATTTGAAAAAACACATAGTAAAAAAATAGTTGCTGTTCAAAAAAATTGTGCAATTTACAATTTGTAATAATGTATCTTTTTTTGAAAAGCAACTATTTCCTTTATATATATATAAGAAAACTATGTATTTTCTTTACACAAATCGATTCTTTATTTTGTGCATAAATATATTAAAGTACACTTGCCACAAAAGAAATAATTTATGAGATATTTTATACTTTCAATTTTATACTTGTCAAAATGTGCTAGAATAAAATATAAAATATCTCGTAAACTATTAATTTTTAACAACTCTACTTTTTACAGATTAATGGGAGAAATCATATAATATTATGTAAAAGGAAGCATATAATTTTTTTTAATGGTAATGGTTTTTATATGATCTTGAAAAATTAATTTTTTATAAAATTATTTTTACATTATTTGTCCTTCTCCAAACCACGCAACTTTTAACTGAAGCATTTTTTTCTATAATCAAAAATAAAAAAGTTTCTGGGGTTATTAGTTAAAATGGGATACTCTCTATATATAATTATTATTTACACAAATAAAATAATTAATTTTTTTCAAAATATGATTATTTGCAATGGTTTTGCAGACGGCCAGAATAAGTTAATCAAAGGACCCTATGAGCGGATACCAACTTTTAAAAATAAAGAGCACCCGATGGCTTTTGTTAAACAGTACAGTTCAAGATTTAACAATCTTATATTCAACTACAATGTTTTAATTTTAACTGTTTTGAAAACCTTTTGTACATCGAGTTTGTCAACTATAAATTTTTTTAAGTGATGAATTTTCAAAAATGCGTTTTTGAGAGGCTTCAATCTCCTATTTTTCTTGTAAATTTAACGTAATAAAACATTTTTGCTTGCGGATTCAGATTCAATGCGCAAAAACCTAACAGCCTAGAAACAACTCTTACTAGATGGAGAAAAAAAGTAAAATTTTACAGACCTGTGTTCGGTTCTACATAGGTCTGCACACTGAATACAACTTTTGGAAATTTGCAACCATGTGAAACCAAAATTGGAAATTGGAAATCTGTGGAACAATTGATAGTTTCGCACTAAAGCAGAGGGCGACGTGGGGTGGACCTCACTTCGTGTGGAGTTAAATCTAAATGTTGAACTTAAATCAAAACATTCTCTTGTATTTTACCTTTTAAATTATATTTTAAATTATGAACAAAGTGAATTTTTTGTGTTACATCTTTTAACCTAAAAGATTAAGACATTCTGTTGGACCTTTAACTATAATAAACTATAAAGAGCGTGTATAAAAGCTGTAGCGCCAATGTGTGTATGCATGAGTGTATACGTACATAAATGAAAGAATGCTAGCATTCGTACAGTCGATTTTCCGCGACAAAAAAGAAAATCACGATAACGTTAAAAACGATCAGAACACCGTATACACATTAGAAGCGCCGATAACAGAAGATCAAGACAATGGAAATGACAAAGCGATAAAATAAAGATCTTGTAAAATGCATGTAAGATGAATCATAAATCAGAGAGACCAAAAATGTGGTTGGCAGAATAAGAAGTGACTCAAAACAGACCATCACGAAATCTTCAAAGAATTCATTAGATTCGTGAATTCATGACAATTATGCAACACATTCAGAAATAATGAATAAGTTACACATATTGATATATTACAATATAATAAGTTAATTTAAGCAAAAATGTGAGAAACAATAAAATCATATTAAAATATCAGCATATTAAAATATGCAAAAGAAATAATTTTTTAAAAATAATGTTTATAATATAACGGAGATATAATCTTCTTTTTATATGTTTATAAAAATTGAATCTATTAATACAATATGTTAATAATTCTAATAATAAATAATATAAATATAAATAAAAACAATAACTCAATAAAATAATTCTAAATATCCAAAACGATATTCTATGAATTAAGATTACTACATAATTGATTCTCTTATTAAGAATAATGTAACGAAAAGAATAATATAATGACAAATATTAATATAACGTCGGCAAAGTATTAATCAAAAGATAATTATGTACACTTCTAATGGGAAAAAGAATGCAAAAGAGAGAAATGAAGAAATGAATAAGTAATTTTGTAATTAGTTCGCTCGACATCATCGCTTGTCATAGAATGGAGAAAATGTACGCGTAAAATATATATCAGAAATATTGCTTGTCTGAAAGATTTCTTGAATGACAGAAGATTCAATATTTCTTGAAGAAATCGTCAACGATGACGATTTCACATAACTAGAGCTAAGGTCATCGACTCTGATTGCGTATGCGAAAATTAATCAAGAAAAATAACGAAGATAATCACTTTCAAACTGCATGATTAACCAAAGTTATTTATTGCCTATCCAACAAAATTCGTGTGAAACCTAATAAATCATTCTGACAGCGAACAAACTAATACGAGTGAGGATTGAAATGGGACATCATCGAGGATCTTCGCTGGGTAATTTACCGGCAAAAGAAACGAGATGGATTAGGAAGTGGAACAGTCAATCTATTTCCGGTTTTACTCATCATCTTCGTCCTGAGAAGCTTCCTGCTCAAACAAGGGACTTTTTCCTCTTTGCCATAAACTCTCCCTCTTCCTCCCTCTCCCTTCCTCCTCTATCTCCCTTCCCCTCTCCCTCCCTCCCTCTCTCTCTTTCCATCCTCCTTTATCACATTCCTTCTCTTTTCTCTTACGTTTTCCAATGTCTCAATTACTAATCTAGCCTTTCGATGCGCATCTGACAACTCACTGACTCGCATACGTACGTCTGTGCGCATAGAAACATAAGTATCTTTAGAAAGATATTTACGGTATTTTCGATGAAAGAAGGTATCAACGAATATGACGGCTGCACCGACACGACATTGACTAGCACTAACTGTTTAATTAAATTTCCTTGATGTCTTCACGTTATAGATAACGTTCTCATAACGGAGGGAGACACGTAGATCAGCGATTGAGTGGATGATACGCGCCGGTAGTGGTCGCCGTCAGTCATCGTTAATATGGCATATAAGCATTTAAGGTAATAAGGAGAGAGAAACAGCGATAAAGACAGAAAGAAAAAGAAAGACGGGTTAAAATAGATATTGACTAATGCAATATAGGATCTAACATGTAACATTATATGTTTATGTGGGTGTGCGTGTGTGCGTGTTGTGTGCTTATGTGTGTATACGCAGTGTATGCGTGCGTATGCGCGCGTGTTGGCACTTAAATAACACCTCGGACACGTACGAACAGCATTCACGAAACGGAAGGCAGAGCGAGAACGGAATCGTGAGAGGCACTACTGGTTCCACCGTCGCCACACCGACGTTGCGTAGAGCGCCGTGTCGCCGGCAAGACGACCCGCGGAACGGTAGGAGGGATTGCCGGTACCAAGCGCAGGCGTCAAGCAGAGACCGGGTCGATAGTCCGCAATGTCGTTCCTCCTTTGCCGGCCGGCTAGTACTATTCGCTCTTTTCCCCCCTCTCTCTCTCTCCCCCCTCCCCCCTCCCTCCCCCTCTCTTTCTCTCTCTCTCTCTGTGCCCTTTTTTCGCTTTCTCTGTACAATTATTCGATTGGTCTAGCATCTATTTTCTAGGTGGCCTTTTCGCTCACTTGTCATGTTCCACCATCGTACATTACATGACATCATTTGATGTGGAAGTAGTTTCGAATTGTCACATTCGGAAAACAGTGGTTCAAGTTCCTTGTGGCGATTTTCGACTTTCTTCGCTGTTCCAAATCTCGTACTTGATACGTCACTCAATACTCATATCTCCTACTTTCCGACTTTTACATCTTTATTTTTAATCTCGCTGGTGCACACTTGCAATGTATTTGTCAAACCGTAAAGATAAAAAATATTATATATACATATAATTATTTCTTTGTATGCGCGTGTGCGTACGTGTGTGTGTGTGTGTGTGTGTGTGTGTGTGTGTGTGTGTGTGTGTGTGTGTGTTGCGCGCGCGCGCGCGCGTGTGTGTGTGTAGATGTTCAAGACCAAACGTGCCATCTGTTAATGATTTTTAATACTTGATACTAAATACTAAAATATCGAAGCTATAATAGTTTTTAAATGAGAAGTGTGTAAAACCCAATCAACTTGACTCCAAAATTTACGTGTTCATATCATATTGCACAGGAGTGAAAATTTTTTCAGATGCATGTCAAGAAACACAATAGTGTTTGCTAAGTTCACGCGTAGAACGACGATGAGAACGCACGATAGATATACGCGAGACACCGTTGAATCCGATTCATTAACATTGAACTGAATGAGCTCTAACTTTACTAAGCTCAATCAATAGCTGGATTTAATTTATAATATCATTAATACTATTTTTAATATTATTATTTATAATAAAAAATTATCTTTAGCTTTTCTCTGTGTACCTTATGAACAGAGATATTGCAATGCAAAGATTGTAAAATTTTAGCAAAATATTTCGTCGTTGACTGTATGATTTGGAGCACTTTTCAACTTTCGACACCAGAGGGCAGCATGTCCTTAAACAAGAGATATGTGAGACTCCTTAAACCATATACTCCTGGATTACCCCTTATCACTTTAAAGTTGTTGCCGAGTTATAGGGGAGTTATGAGAAAAGATTATATCCAAGATAGTCCCTCGCAATGTACAGAGAAGCCTCGACTAGAACTAGAATAAACGTTGTCACATCCGGGGTTGCCACATTGTACCTGTACTTTCTTTATTTGAAATAATTTCAACATAGCTGGTGCAATAAGTTAAACTGGGAATTAGTACGAACAAAATATAATTCAATATACATATATACATCACTCATTATAAGCGTGCGCGTGCACGCCATGTCTTTGTACATACATAAACAAATTTTGTTAAAGTATTATTACTATTTTTTTAAATCTGTGGAGCAAATTTACGAAAAAATTTAAATAGAATTATCTTGACATAATGACCTTCTATATTACTAAAAAGAATTAGTAATTTTCATTACTTTCGATACTGAATGATTCAAATTGCATTATGGTTGATAACGTATGTTATAGTAATAATGTTGAAATTAAAGAAATATATAGAACTACAAAATTTAGCCTTCTAAAAGTTACAAAGATAAATAAATTACAAAGATAAAAAAAGTTACAAAGATAAATCAATTTTTTATATATTTTTATATGCTAAAAATAAATCTTCCAAATGCCACTCTATCACATCAGGTTTTTAAATAACGAACGATTAAATCTCCCAAAAATAGCAATCTCACAAGGAAAGGGTCGGAAGTGTCCGATTTTGATGAGCTCCGATTTTAATGAGCTTGTAATATGTTGTTTTTTAGACAAAAATGAGAGACATGTATTTTTTATACAATACAATATTTTTTATAATTGCGAAAAATATTATGGGGGAGTTCCAGGTTCGAATCTTGGCTGATTGTGAGATAATATTTTTCGTAATGAATTATTTATTTGTAAGGGATGGGGGGTCTTATTAACACTAACATTTGAAATCGAATTGATTTTAAGTTGGTGACTGTGTTTGCGTTTAAAAGTTCGACAGTGTCGACGCGCACCTTGTATTTAATTGTGTACTGCGATTGCGCAGATCATTGATTGGCCAAAAGATCCAGGCTCGACCGTAAAAGGCGAATTAAAATTCATTTCTTAATAAATATAATATTTAAAAATGATATGTAATAAATAAAGATAACATAAATGTAATGGATGAAGAAAATACAAATGTAATAGATAAAGAGTCAGATCAAAACGATATACTAAATGTAGTATTAATTAAATTTAATTGACTAGTTATAGTATATTAATTAAATATATAAAAATAAATATATAAAATAAATATATAAAAATGTATATAAATTATTTTGTAGTATTTAGAAAAAAATATACTGTTACACGCACAAAGAAAGGTTCTTTTTAAGACCAATTTAACGTATGCTTTAATAATAGAAAAAATTACATTATTAGAAATGAAGATGTAGATGAAAATGTAGATGCTAATGAAAGTAACTTATATAAGTACTAAAAAACTTATAAATACTAAAGAATATTATAACTATCGAGCGGTATTAATTACTTTAATATTATAACTGTCATAAAAATTTTAAAATATAAAAATTTCAAATATATATGATAAGTACATTAACATAAAAATGTCTGAGGTTTATACAGGGTGTCCCATTTTAATGTCCCACCGCAAATAACTTTTTTATTTTTGATTGTAGAAAAAATGTTTCAGACAAAAGTTGTATTGTTTCAAGAGGGACATAAGATGGTGCCATTAGTTTGACCTTGAATAGTTGCTTGAAGATCATATGAAGGTCACCTTCAATTTCTTAAATAGAACTACCTACTTTTCATTACATATTCTTGTAGCTTATCTCAAGAACTTTCCAAAACACTATATAAAGTAATAAAGTATTTTTTCATAAAGTACTTTTAGAGTTACGAGACTTGAAAGATACAGTATTTTGACATAATATCTTGAGAAACATTCAGTTTTCGATAATCTTATCTTGATATTTTTTGCATAGAATAATGAAATCAATCAATTGATGTAAAAAAAACACATGGTTGATTGGAAAAAAAAAATGTTGCCGAAAACCACAAGTATGTACTTTGCAACATTTTATTATATAACATATTATATAACATTAAATATTATATGTATTAAATATTAAATATTATATAACATTAAATAATTTATATGCATTATTTATTAATAAACATATAATTTACCAGAGATCAAAGAGCGTTACTTTTATATAAAAACTTATGCTAACGTACTTGGCAAAGTAGTTATGAATTATTTTTGTTCGAGTTGCTGCACCATTAATTTCATTTTTAATTCTATCGTTAATGTTAACGTTACATGCTGCTAACATATCGTCCCATGGTGCAGGTAAATCCAATTCTGGATCGATATCTGGCATCATTATTCCTTCTGATAATATTATGAGGTACTGCCTGTGGCCACAATGATAGGCATTATTCTTCGTAAATAATACATTCCAAGTGCTAGGATTGGAAATCTTCTTTTCCAGATATCAAATAAGCGCTCTATTATATTCCGTATAACTCGTTATAAAATCGGTCTGAAGCAGTTTGAGGATTCAGAAATGGAGTTACAAGATACTGCTTTGAAGGATAAGCAAAGTCCCCCAATAATAAACCATTGCCATATGCCTCATCTTCAAAGTTTGCTCGCAAGCGACTATTATTAAAAATAGTGCTATCATGTACTGATCCTTGCCAACGAGCAACTATATCCGTTATCTCCAAATTGCAATTACGATTTGAACATTTAAAGAAAAGTAACCTTTTCTATTGCGGAATAGCATTTTCACCACCTGCAACAATCCAAATATAAATTTCATATAATAATAAATATATTTTAGATAAAAAGTAATTAAAATAATATATCGTTGTAATGATAACTTACCAAATGACTGGACACGTACATGTGTGCAATCTATGCAACCAATAATCCTTGGAAAGTGAGCAATATTATAACGTAGTTCTTTTCTTATTTCTTGTTCGGTACTTGGGAACTGGATATAACGGGGTCGTAGCTTGGCAATAGCTGCACTGACTCTATGAACTATGTAATGTGCGGATGTTGTGCTTACACCAGAAAAATCACCCATTATTATAAGGAATGATCCGGTTGCATAAATGCGAAGTGTTAATAATGATTGTTCCATAGGAGATATGGCATTATTCCTAGAAAAAATATGCTATGTACTCTTTTTTAATGCTTAAAAATTTAACACTTTTCAGATCTTTCTCTTCGCCAGTGAATATTAATAAACAAATTTAAATTATTTGTTGACTCGTCTGGCCAATTATCTGCGCAAATTTATACGTTGTTTAAATTTCTTTCTTCTTCAGTATTGTTCTCCGTAATTTTAATTATCGGAAAATGACAATACAAAATTAAACAAATTGACCATATTTGAAAAATAAGGATCAGCTACTTTCTTGGTTCTTCTACAATACTTTACTTTCTTTCTTTTTATGCGTAATGAAGTGTGCGTGAAATACTAATTACATTTCTAAACTGTAGTTTATCTGACTCTGAACGGCCAAAATTGTTCGAGACATAGAAATAAAGGAAGAACTCCATCAATTACGAGTACAGATTCTGTAAAAAGAATTGGAAATAAAGCAAAATCAGTATTATGCTGAGTTAGAGATTAACACGGAAAAACTGAAAGTTGCTGAATTGAAAATTAAAAGAATTGAAAGACAAATCCAACAATTGGACAATTAGAGGGACTTGTTTCTTTTTCTTTCCGAATAATTAAAATATCATTCGTTCACACATTATGCACATATTCATTCATTTTTTCGTTCGTTAAAAAGTTATTTTCGTTTTGTTTGTAAAAGTTAAAGTTAATAAAAGACACAACAGTATCCCACAACAGGGGATTGCGATATATGACATTTGTGAATACTTTAATGACTAGGTGTAGGTATCATTTTTATTAGTATTGACCAAACCAGAGATATTATCTGTTGCAACGTTTTATCGCCCTGAAAAGGACGGTTTGCCAGCGCCCTAACAAGGACGGTTTTATTACTTACAATTACTTAGTTGGAGTGGCTCCGAATAACTCTTCCAACTTGACCCTCGTCTTTTGGCTTCGTCGATTGCCTGGTGTCCTGGGTTTTCTATTTGGCGTGTCTGGTATAATCTTTCTGATCTTGGGAAGATTGTGGTTTGCGTCTGGCTCCGGTGATGTTTGATTTGCCACTTCTTTCGTCGGCCGTCTTGGATCTTGAGCCTTAAGCGTATTTGGTGGAATCTCGAGATGTTGAACCTTCCATGGGAGGTACTTTGTCCCCTTGCTCAGGGGCCTGGAATCTTCTACGAAGACTCCGATCCGTTCGGGTGGTATAACGGTATCTCGTCCCCGTCGTCCTTTCGTGACACCCTTTCTGTTCGGCAGCCTGTAAAGCTTACGCCGATGTTGAGCGTTCTAAAAAGAACGGTTTGGGTACGTCACACCGAAGGCATGGTTCGCCGTAAGGCGATACACACTATCGGTCTGCTTTCGCTCCTCTCACGGTCCGATCATTTTTCGAGTATTCACTAGTCGCTCCAATCGCGATTCGCTTTCGGTCCAATTTGAGATGAACAGTATAGTTCGTGCTTTCGTACTGTCACGTTGATTATAATTTTTTACCAAAATGGCGTTATTTTCTGACGAAGAATTGATTATAATTGCTATAGCACTGGATGATGAAAATAAAGAAGAGTTTAAAATAAAAAAAAGACGAAAAAAGATGTGGATTCATCCTAGTGATAGATAGAAAAACTGAAGGAAAATATTTTACATTATATTCCCATTTGGTAGACAATGAGGATAAATTTGTTAAATATTTTCGAATGAATGCAGATACATTCGAAATGATACTATCCAAAATTGAAAAAAGAATCTTGAAAAAAATACACATTTTTGCGAAGCTATTTCTCCAAAGGAAAAATTAGTTGTATGCCTAAGGTAAATAATATTTTTTTTATTATTACAATACAAAGTTTATTAATAATTATTTTTCACAAAATAAAAAATTAGCATAGTATCCTCCTAGTTGCGTACTAATCTTTGGCACGATATGCGTTATACATGTATATGTATTTATTATAATTTATTATAATAGTTTTAATAATTATTTATTAGTATTCAAAGGTGTTGTGTGGGAGATGGTATAAAATGTGCGAGAGACTATTGGAAGAAGATGTAAAATGTGTGGGAAACTATTGGGGAGAAGATGTAAAATGTGCAGGAGACTGCTGTGGAGACGATGTAAAATATGTGGGAAACTGCATTAAATATTTGGCTTCGATGTCATTAACTGTCGCAAATACTTTGCTTTTTACGTAGTGTTAGTCGATGGGCGAAAAATTTTTGACTGATGCAGTCATTAAGGAAAAAAAATCTTCTATAAGATGAGAAGCTTTATTTTCTTTCTCTTTGTCTTTTTTTCAATTAAATATTTTATTAAAGTTATAGATGCAGTTTCTTGGACTACATTATAGGGTTTCTGCTTTTTTTAATAATAGGATATCGTTTTTTTAGAATTCGATTGAGACTCGTAATCTCCTGTAACGTTACTATTATTATTATTTTCAATTAAAGTAGCGGCTTTTGAAAGTTCCTGAGACTCTTTCTGCATTAATTTCTTTATATGATTCTCCTTCTTCATCGGAACTTTCGTCAATAGATGTTGTGGGGTTTTGTATATGACAGGTAATTCTCTTTATTAATTACAACCAGAGGTTCCTCAGTGGAATTATTTGGCGCCCAGAAAAGGGCGGATTGGTGCTCTGTTGCGGCTTTACTTTTCCGGCGATGGGCCGTGGAGCTGGATCAATTTAGCCTTCTTCTTCCTGCGCCTATTTCCCTGTGTGCGTGGCTTGTCTGTAGAGGTCGCTGGCAAGGCCCCAGGTGGGCTTATGGAAGGCGTCGCCGAGGGAACGTATCTCTGGTCCTGGACTCCTTGAAGAGGGGGTCGTGGCGTCGTGTCGAATGTGATCGATAAGCACATTCACTTGTACTTACACTCGCGACAAACACGTTCACTTGTACTTACACTCGCGACCGCGGGTTCAGATGTGTGGCTTGAAGGACCTTCGGATTTTCCCGGGTACCTTGCTATCTCGCTGGTGCTGCCTAGGCGCACTCGAACAACGATCCAGCAAGGATGTCCCGGGATTGGCAAAAATACTCCAACCTTCTACGGCGGTGGAGAGCCGTTACAGTCCTGCTTGTCCCCAAGACAGGGAATCGATTCTGATCTCGGTTGGGGGTCCGGTATACAGGGTTATTCAGAACAACCCCTGCAGATTGAAATGTCGTATTCCTGAGTAAATTCTGAGATGATTCTTCCTTTACCAAAATTTTCTCCGAAGCTTAATTTTTGAATTATAAAGAGAAATAGTTAACGAATTATGGAAAGAGTACGGAAGGTAGGCAGGGGCGACGCACTCACCGTCCGACGCAGGTGATTACGTGGGGCGCCTCAGCCTTAGCCCATCGCTTTACGTATCGATACACACGCACATGACACATTCTCGCTCTCTCTCACTCACTCACTCTCACTCTGACTTATTCTCACTCTTGCTCACTCACTACCATTTATTTTTGTAATTAAGAAACTAAGCTTAAGAGATAATTTTGCAAAGAAATGTAAGTGTCAGAATTGAGTCAGGAATACGACATTTTTCTCAATCACTTACCTGTAGAGATGCGATGACTTCGTGTTATTGTAGTTCCTTGAGAGAGATGGATGGATCGTATTTCTTGTGACTTCCACAACTTTTTGTAGATATTAAATCGCGTTCCCACTGATAATCCACAGCTGAGTAATCACACGCAAAATATTCTTCTTTTATAAATTTACGTTTCACACATTTTCACTCACGTTTCACTCACTCGATCACTAATCACTGTCGATCACCGAGTAATTATTTGACTGAAAAGAAATCACTCAAAGAAATACACACGATACACAACACGCGACACGTGTTTACTTCGCGACAACAAGCAGTCGACTGATTTTTGGTTATGGTTGTACTAGCGCTGCCAACCGTGCAAGCGTGCGATTGATCAAATATCTTGAATATTCAGAATGCGGCAATTTACGGTTGGCAGCGCTAGTACAACCATAACCAAAAATCAGTCGACTGCTTGCTGTCGCGAAGTAAACACGTGTCGCGTGTTGTGTATCGTGTGTATTTCTTTGAGTGATTTCTTTTCAGTCAAATAATTACTCGGTGATCGACAGTGATTAGTGATCGAGTGAGTGAAACGTGAGTGAAAATGTGTGAAACGTAAATTTATAAAAGAAGAATATTTTGCGTGTGATTACTCAGCTGTGGATTATCAGTGGAAACGCGATTTAATATCTACAACAAAAGTTGTGGAAGTCACAAGAAATACGATCCATCCATCTCTCTCAAGGAACTACAATAACACGAAGTCATCGCATCTCTACAGGTAAGTGATTGAGAAAAATGTCGTATTCCTGACTCAATTCTGACACTTACATTTCTTTGCAAAATTATCTCTTAAACTTAGTTTCTTAATTACAAAAATAAATGGTAGTGAGTGAGCAAGAGTGAGAATAAGTCAGAGTGAGAGTGAGTGAGTGAGAGAGAGCGAGAATGTCATGTGCGTGTGTATCGATACGTAAAGCGATGAGCTAAGGCTGAGGCGCCCCACGTAATCACCTGCGTCGGACGGTGAGTGCGTCGCCCCTGCCTACCTTCCGTACTCTTTCCGTAATTCGTTAACTATTTCTCTTTATAATTCAAAAACTAAGCTTCGGAGAAAATTTTGGTAAAGGAAAAATCATCTCAGAATTTACTCAGGAATACGACATTTCAATCTGCAGGGGTTGTTCTGAATCACCCTGTATATACCGTCGATATTGAATCTTTGACATGAGAAAGTCGCCGCCTCGTGGCCACCTAGTGGCGGCACCCGAACTAGAAACCGTCGATATTGAATCTTCGATATGAGAAAGTCGCCGTCCCGTGGCCACCTGGCGGTGGCGCCCGAACTACAGTTCGGCGGCTCGCTGCGCCGAGCGGCGGCGCATGTGCGGCTGTGTAAACTGTCCGCCACATAACCCCCTTGGTTGATATAGAGTTATGTAAACCGCACTGGTGGGCGTGATATGCGGCCACTTCTTGTCCGTGTGGTTGATTCTTCGGTAGGCTCCGGCTGTGATTGTTTGTTCTCGGATTGTTCCTGTTCCAGTGTGTAAGCTGGCTTTAGTCTATCAATCGAGACGTTTGTTGTACGTCCGTTGATGCGGACTTTGAACGTTTTGTCTCCTCTGCTGAGGACAGGGTACGGTCCGTCATATGGAGGTTGAGGAATGCCACTGGGTATGTCATGCCTGACGAATACTTGTGGTGACATTGCCAGATCCTTGTATATAAAGGTGTGCTTCTCTTCATGTCTTTTGATTTTCGGTGTCAGATTCCTCATGTATTTCTTGAATCTGTCTGTAAAGTTGTCAATGGAATCTTTTTTCAATTCTGCCTCCGAAAAGAATTGTCCAGGTAATCGTAATGATTCCCCGTAGACGAGTTCTGATGGTGAGGCTTGCAAGTCTTCCTTATATGCCGCTCTGATGCCCATGGAGGATTACTGGGAGGATTTCTACCCATTCCTCTGTCTCATGGCATTTGATCGCGGTCTTCAATTGTCTATGAAACCTCTCTATCATTCCGTTAGCTGCCGGGTGGTACGCTGTGGTGCGCAGATGTGTTGATCCCGTTAGTTCTGCTAACTTCTTGAAGAGGTCTGATTCGAATTGGCGTCCTTAGTCCGTTGTGATTCATGCTGGAGTTTCAAATCTTGCAATCCAATTTGTGAATAGGCTTCTTCCTACTGTCTCGGCGGTGATGTCCGGAATCGGTATTGCCTCCGACCACCTTGTGAATCGATCGATGATTGTGAGACAGTATTTGAATCCCAATGATGACGGTAGTGGTCCCACGATGTCTGTGTGTATGTGTTGGAACCTTTTTGTAGGATTCGGAAAGTTCCCTGGCGCTGTGATCGTATGCCTGAATACCTTGGCTTTTTGACAGGGTACACATGCCTGAGCCCAGACACGGCAATCCTTTTGTATCCCTGGCCATACGTAACTCTTTGTTACTAGCTTAGTTGTGGCCTTGACTCCGGGGTGAGCAACCCCGTGTAGCGCCTGAAAGACTTGTTGTCTGAACGGATTGGTCACGAAAGGACGTGCTATCTGTGTGGATACGTCACAGATTAGTTTCGTGTTTGATTCGGGAATTTGGATCCCGGTGAGTTTGAGTGCTATGTCCGCACTATTCTTGACCAATTCAGTGAGTTCTTGGTCTTGCTGTTGTGACTTCGCTAGTTCCTCGAAGTCCGGAGCTTTTGAGATTGACTCTACTCTTGACAGTGCGTCTGCGACCACGTTGTCCTTTCCGCTTAAGTGGCGGATGTCCGTTGAGAATTGCCCGATAAAGTCCAGCTGCCTAGCTTGTCGAGGGGCGCTGCGTAGCAAATTCTGGCTGAAGACGTAAATCAGAGGCTTGTGGTCCGTGTAGATGGTGAATTCCCGTCCTTCCAATAGGTGCCGGAAATGCTTCACCGCTGAGTAGATAGTTAGTAGCTCTCTATCGTACGGGCTGTACTTTGTCTGCGCCCGGTTCAGCTTTTTGCTCAAGAATGCCAAAGGTTGCCATTCTGTGCCTGCTTGTTGCTGGATGACTGCCCCTATGGCTGTATCAGATGCGTCTGTGGTTAAGGTGAGCTTTGCATCTGGTTTAGGATGAGCTAATAGTGCAGCTTCCGTCAGGCTCTGTTTACATGCTTGAAAGGAGTGCTCTAGTTGGTCGTTCCACGTAAGTGGCGTTTTACCTTTCATCTTGGGTCCTCGTAAAACGTCGTTGAGGATAGCCTGGTCTTTCGCAGCCCCCGGTATGAAACGTCTATAATAGTTCATCATACCGAGGAACTGTCGGAGCTGTTTGATCGTGGTTGGTTTTGGAAAGTTCTGAATGCCTTGGACTTTCTTTGAGAGAGGACGTGTGCCTTCGGCTGAAAGCTGGAAACCCAGGAATTTTACTTGGGTTGCCTCCAAGACGCACTTTGCGGGGTTGAGTCGAATTCCGTACTTTGTCAGACGCTTGAACAACTCGTGGAGGTGTTTTGTGTGTTCCTCCTCTGAGCTAGAGGCTATCAGCAAGTCATCTATGTAGGCGTAACAAAGTCCAGTCCATGGATGACTTCGTTGATGAATCTCTGGAAGGTTTGTGCCGCATTTCGTAGTCCGAATGGCATGTAGAGATACTCGAATAAGCCGAATGGCGTGGTGATAGCTGTCTTCGGAACGTCGTCTGGATGTACCGGAATTTGGTTATATGCTCTGACCAAATCCAGTGTTGAGAAAATCTTCTTCCCGCAGAGTGAGTGTGCGAAATCTTCGATGTGCGGAATGGGATAGCGGTCAGGTACTGTACGTGCATTCAGTCTTTTGTAATTCCCGCACGGTCTCCATGCGCCCTCCTTTTTGGGAGCCATGTGTAGTGGGGCTACCCATGGGCTCTTTGAGGGTTGAATGCAGTGTTGTGAGGCGGGCCCCCTTTTCTGGCGCATGCGCGGCCATGTTGTCTGTTAGGCTAGTATTAACAGACACGTATCTAGACGACTGTCTGCAGAGGAGATATGGGCGCGAAAGTTTTGGCGGGTTCAACGTGCAACGGACAACGGAGGACTATAGAAACATATATACACATAATTATATATATATATATATATATATCCCATAAAATAATTTAAAAAATTATATTTTTCCTTAAATTACAAAAACTTACAAAATTATACGGGTGACCAATGGTACACCTTTTTACATATGGAGATACTTCACTGATGCTACGTTCGCCGCGCATGCGCCAGAAAAGGGGGCCCACCTCACAACATTGGTTGAATGATCCCTTCTTGTAAGAGGAGATCGAATTCTGCTTTAGCTGCCTTGAGTTTATCGGGTGCCAGTCTCCGTGGTCTGTTTGCTTCTGGGGAGCCTGGCGTTGTCTCTATGTGATGTACTGTGGAGTGTGGAGCACTCGGCTGGTGGATCCCAGTGACCTTTGTGATTTGTGGGTACTGCGCTAATAACTGGTGATATCGGGTGTTGCCTCCGACAGACTTCACTGTGTGAAGTGAATTGATACCAGCTGATCCGCGCACTTCGAGTCCTGTTAGAGCATCTATCAACTTGCCCTTTTTCAGCAAGTGATAATGCGCCAGGAAGTCGGAACCGATGATGGGCGTTGTCACCTCAGCAATCACAAATCGCCATAGGAAATTACGACGTAAGCCGAAATCAGGCTGTAATGTCGTGTCCCCGTACGTGGGTATGATGGATCCATTTGCTGCGTACAAATCCTCGCCGTGGCCGGTTTTCGACCCAGTATCATATCCTTCGGGTAGACGCTGATGTCCGATCCCGTGTCAATGAGATACCGGGTTTTCGTCTTCCGGTCTGTAATGAACAGGCGGCTGGTTTTAGGGCTGACGTCGCTCGCCGCCATCTGCGAACGCCCTTCTAGTTTTCCTTCTTTTTGTCCACGGGCTTCTTGTAGGCACACGGCTGTGTGCATTTTTGAGCTTCTTCCTTGAAGCGACGGTGGTAATAACAAATGCCGTCCTTAGGAGTTTTGGAGCGGCTACGGGCACGAGATCGTTTCTCGTGTTCCCCTTTTCTTTGCGGGCCTAGCTGAGGTTCAAGTCGGCTACTCGTTTTGCCAAGGCCTCGACTTGTTGTTCCAAGGTCTGTCTGTCCTTGGTTGGTTGGATTCCGGCGACGGTTACCGATCGACCGGTCACCTCGTATATCCGGTCTGCCTGTTCTGCGACTTCCGTTAAGTCATCCGCGGAACGTGTGGTCAAGATGGCTTGGAGTTGAGATGGCAATCTGCCCATCCAGAGAGTCCTCAGGAGTGACTCAGGTACTGTGGCGCCCGCTAGGCTTTGTAGATGCCGAAGAACTGCGAAGGCTTTCTGTCGCCCATTTCTTCATGCTCCAACAGCTGTCTGATCTGTTGCTCCTGCGATATCGATAGTCGCTGAATGAGTGCCTTTTTGATTGTTTCATACTTGTTAGCACTGGGAGGCTGAGTGATTAGATCCTTGATTTCTTTGGCGTGCCTAGTCTCAATGTGTGACAACACGTAAGCGTATTTGGTGCTATCCTGGGTGATTCCAGCCAATGTAAATTGCCCTTCGAGTTGGGCGAACCATAGTTCTGGTTCGTCTGCCCAGAATGGAGGTATTTTGAGCGCTATCCTGTTAATTTGTGCTTGCGCTTCCTCTGGTAAACCAGGTTCTAGCTATGTGTTCTGGCGGTCTGTCATGTTGCCCACTTTCGTTATTCGATCACGTCAGGGTTATCAATTTGTGGGGTTTTGTATATGACAGGTAATTCCCTTTATTGATTACAACCAGAGATTCCTCAGTGGAATTATTTGGCGCCCAGAAAAGGGCGGATTGGTGCTCTGTTGTGCTTTACTTTTCCGGCGATGGGCCATGGAGCTGGATCAATTTAGCCTTCTTCTTCCTGCGCCTATTTCCCTGTGCGCGTGGCTTATCTGTAGAGGTCGCTGGCAGAGCCCCAGGTGGGCTTATGGAAGGCGGCGTCGAGGGAACGTATCTCTGGTCCTGGACTCCTTGAAGAGGGGGTCGTGGCGTCGTGTCGAATGTGATCGATAAGCACGTTCACTTGTACTTACACTCGCGACAAACACGTTCACTTGTACTTACACTCGCGACCGCGGGTTCAGATGTGTGGCTTGAAGGACCGTCGGATTTTCCCGGGTACCTTGCTATCTCGCTGGTGCTGCCTAGGGCGCACTCGAACAACGATCCAGCAAGGATGTCTCGGGATTGGCAAAAATACTCCAACCTTCTACGACGGTGGAGAGCCGTTACAGTCCTGCTTGTCCCCGGGACAGGGAATCGATTCTGATCTCGGTTGGGGGTCCGGTATATATACCGTCGATATTGAATCTTTGACATGAGAAAGTCGCCGCCTCGTGGCCACCTAGTGGCGGCACCCGAACTAGAAACCGTCGATATTGAATCTTCGATATGAGAAAGTCGCCGTCCCGTGGCCACCTGGCGGCGGCGCCCGAACTACAGTTCGGTGGCTCGCTGCGCCGAGCGGCGGCGCATGTGCGGCTGTGTAAACTGTCCGCCACAGATGTTAATCGCGGTCTGTCTTGATTTATAAATTCATTTAAAAATGACATATGATCTTGAAATTTCCATTTTGTTATCTTTGCAGCTGCTTGCCCACTCTTTGTCTTCTGCTTGCTTAAATGTTTTCGATATTGAAATCTCAAATATTCCCAGCGTTTGCATCTACATCTTGTTTTTGCATCTACAAATGAAAGAAATATGACATTATACTATATGTATTAATATATAATTTGTTTATTAATTTTACCGATATTGTCGCAATTGGTTATTATTAATTGGTTATTA
>CABEGB010000973.1:0-152156 GCA_901521435.1 Crematogaster levior | reverse complement strand
GTGACAGAGATGAATTTCTCTGATCGTGTGTGAATACAAGTGATACTAAATGACAAACAGAGTGAACTCTTTTTCTTCTTTCCTAGCTAACGCGAGCAGTAAAGAAGGAATCATATCAGACCACTGTTATAAATAATTGTTAATACAAAAAAGAGAGAGACATATTTGATAATTTCGGATGAGTGCAATGACGAATGATTGATCGTTAAATCGATACGCAACGAAATGAAATGTGAATATGCTAGATAATGTATCGCGAGATAATGATGGAGTGAATGCCAGTGAATGTCAGTGAAGTTGATGTGACACTAACGCGATAATAATAATAGAAAAAATTATTGTACAATCCATTTAATAACTGGGGAAGAGCACTGGATCTTTTTATATTCATGTTTCTGATAGTTCCTCGTTGCATCTCGTTCGTATAATTTGTTACGCGTCGTTTCGTGCAAAAGATGTACTTATCAGAATTTGTAGCAATACATAGAATTCATCAGGTTTTAGTTAGATGCATACAATTATTAACTCTCGTTAAATTTTATTACAGAGACATAATACAGTTTTAATGCAGACATACCAGAATGTCTTCCATATTTTAATGATAACAGATTTTTCTGACATAATCAGCTATTACGCACATTTACGAGTTACTTGGTAACTACTTCCCTGAACAAATTTTTTTAATTTGCAATTCAACTTGCGATGAAACATTACTATATCATTATAAAGAAAATATTATTTGAGCATGACAGATTAAAACGCAATTACTTATAAGTAAGTAACGAATTTAACTAAAGTGCAACGGCAATTGTAGAGAAGAATTATGAACATTTATGCAAAGATTAATTGAACAAAATCATTTTCCGTCATATAATCCTGGCACCTTTCTCTTCGACATCATAAATTGCAATAGAATATTCTGATTCTTCGAGCAATTATAAACATTGCTCAATGTAAAAAATTTCCACATCTTTGTTATTGAAAATTTTTATAAGTCTATACTCATACGAAACAACTTCCGACACAGCTTTAAAACCTTCCCTATCTATAACTGCTATTGAATGAATATACTCATTAATCTTATGTAATCCAAAAGAATGTTATGGTGATGGTGCAACGTTAATAGCTTGATACATTTGTCTTCTAAGACTGTGGTATTTATTTTTTTTGTATAGAATATAAATTGACTTATATGTTGAAATAAGCAATGTGTCAGTCCACTTTATATATAAATGATAAAATGTTCAATCGCGATCGAAAAACGATAGTCAATAGTACCTCTTTTTGCAAATACATTATTTCTTACAGGCTGATTTCAGAATGGAGAATGTTATTAATGTGAATAAAACTACTAATGAATGATTTCCATTTTAATCATTTGCTCAACGAATGTTAAATGTCTCTAGCTTTACGATTCAATCGATTTTGATGATATGAAAGGACAGTTTCAATTATAATTATTCAATTATAATAACTACGTAAACATGATCTTTTAAAGACAATAAAATCATTTGTATACGTTATTAAGTTTATTGATAATAACTCGTGTCTATAACGCTAGCGTAATAATTTAAAACATCTAAAATAAGTAAAATTTGTAAAAATGGATGTATGCACATTTTAACAACACTTAAACCTGTTTCTTTCTCTCAAAATGTAATTAAGTTTAAACTAAAAGACAAAATCTCTTAAGAAGTAATTTATTTATAGTTATTGTTAAAATTGTACCATATAAGTATTCTATGGACTCTTATAAAGTAACTGCGATTAATACACAATTACATCTTGTTAGAATAAATAATTAGTTTCGTTACATATGTGAAACAGTGGTATCATTATTTTAATACTTACAATTCCTTACTAAATGCAAAAGTTTAATTATAATTTCCACGTTTAATATCTCTTTATACTCGTTCAAATAGCTTTTCTGTATGCTTAAATAATTTGTACTCATTAATAAAAGAATAAAATGAAATTATAACAATGAGTAAAGTGCAGAGACGTAATGAGTTTAATAAAAAACTGAATATCAATTTCATGAAATGTAAATATAAACGTATTACGATTGTTCAAATCAATTAGAGACAATTGGTTTATATTAAATAACATCACGGTATAAACTGTTAGAAAGATATTTATTACATTTACTGTTCTTTAACTTCACGCAATCTACGTACAGCTGATCTTACTGAAGCAGCAGCCGTTGTGGAATATACCCATGCACCACCAGCAACTGTCCTCTTACATCGTTTACAGGACCAGATGCCTACAACGCTGCGTTTCATCGCTTCCTGTTAGAAAAGAGAAATAGTATAGTTTAATATATATATATTTGATAATTTCTCTTATTAACTGCATTAAATTATCAAATAGTATTCGTATAAAAGATTTATAATAGAACAGTAAAGAGAATTCATTATATAAAAATCTTAATTTAAAAAATATCAAACATTAAGATGTATCTTTCCAACTTATAATAATAAAGTATGACAATTACTCACTTTGCCACAAAATGAGCAAGTATACTTGCTGTGCTGGGTAATTTCCATTTTTTTGACCATTTTCCTAAGAGAGGCACCATAACGGGTGCCATATTTACCGGTGATTCCTACCTTCTTCGTGCGTTTCGCCTGTTAAAATTCAAGCAGTTTTAGAATCTCTGGAAATCTTTGATGCTATTAAAGAATAAAGGAATACACATGATCGAGTAGCGAGGAACGCTTTGAAAACATAACCTCGTTGTAAGGTTAGAGTCTCGATAAGCACGTAATATTAACATTTGATAGTGAAATATACACATGACAAATTTCTCGAAAGCATTTATTCTTATTTGATGATCAATATCACGTAGATTTCTATAAGATTTAGTACATAAGTTTCGATAAAACGTCTTACCATTTTGATTACACGAAGGACACTCTGTAGAGAACCGGAAAAAGATAACCACAGTCACAGCGTCGTGCAATGTCGGAAGTTAACTGAAAGAAAACCTAATGGTACCGAATTTAAACTGGCGCGGGAAAGACTTGAGATTTTAAAATTAATCATTTAAAATTAATTAATGGGTAAATATTTCCATTTATCTGTGAATATTATTTCATAACATAAAACATGTAAATTTTCTCTTAACAAAGATACTTTGTATATAATTTCGGCTATTAAAAATATAATAGAAAATAAACACTTTAATAAAATATTAACTATTAAAAAATTATTTTGTTACACACATAGTACAATCTTCTCGATAAATAGTGACAAAAATCTTTTTCTGTTGGAAAAAACTTATATTTCATATGTCTAATTTTTAAATTTGTGAGGATTTTTAAAAGATACCTTAAACTTATTCAAATTTTATTAACTTTCTTAAAAAATGAGAAATCTTGGCATATTTCAGAGTTCATAAAAAAATATAAAAAATTTCTGACATAGATCTAGAAACACCCTGTATATATATCAAGATATACTTTTTCAGAATTTTGTTGTGTGTGTGTGTGTGTGTGAAAATCATGTGTGTAACTTTTGATATAAAACGGCAGATTACATTATATACTCGAGGTATATTGTAAGTAAAGGACACATGTTTGTTCTTTGAGTGAGATTATAGACACATGTTTGCACATATGGAACAGTAGTCCTTGCTAATTCAATTTTATTTAAACCGATATTGACCAACACGACGAGTTACCTATCGACGAGTTACCTAACACAGGAACGTATCGCAAGCGCATATATTTTTAAATAGTAAAAAAAATCTTCATCTCTGAAATTCGTAATGTATGTACCTCCACTCGATTTTCCAGAGAAGAAGCTTTACTCACCTTTCCGAAAACTACAACCGAAATATGGCGGTCATTTCGAAAAAGTATCGAAACTCAATTTTCGATACCTCCTAAATGCAGGGACGGATCAATCGACAATGCAACGTTAGGTGATTCGATCATTAATCAAACAATATTCACGTACCGATGCATCCAAACAAACGTCATCGCGCTTTTTTTTTTCTTAACAAATTTCCAAAAATACATGTCGATTATGTAACGTCATCGTAACGCGTTACGTAATCGCGAGGGAGAAGGGGGGAGCGGAGAGGAGTCGAAAATTTCGTGGAGCGCAAAATTGCCTTTCCTGACACGGGCGTATTTTTCTTCCCTACACCACTTGTGGCGGGGGGAAGAGGAACCGTTTATTCCATCTCTGGGAAGGGAGAAAGAGGAACCGGCCCGGTATGACGTAGGCCAGGCAGCACGCAGCCCGGAGTTAGAGGCTCCGCTTCCTTCGTCCGCTCGAGAATCGGTGCGTCACGCGAGGCAGCGCGTGCGAGCGGCTAATAGCGGAATCACCGCCGACCGGTTGGTGGTTGGCTGTACCCCAGCAGGCCCGCGTTCCTACCCGTAACGTCGTCCGGCGCGCCGTCTAATCGGAGCGTGGCCGTAGCGCAGCGCGACGCAGTGCAACGAGGGGAGCGTGCGTCGTCGAGTCTACGAGAGAGAAAGAGAGAAAGCACAGCCGGTGGTGGTCGCACGGAGCCAGCGCGATGGTCGTCAAGATCTACGTATCGGGTATCAGCGGCAACAAGGAAGTGAGTGCCCAGCGGCTCTCGGCGACGATCGGCCGGGCTCGCGACACTCGACCACGGCGACCTGGTCTGACACCGCGCGCGCCAGGCAGTCGTCGTCAGCACCGTTGTCGTCGTCGTCATCGTCATCGTCGCTGTATCAGGTTACAATGCGAACGGCAGGCACATTAGCGGCCTGATGATCGGGGACTGTCACTCGCGACGTGATGCGCGCGTGTTTTGATCGGTTCCGTTGCTCTCCTCGACGATGGGCGTACGGTGTCGCGCCAGTTTTCCAGCTGTTTATCACGGGTCCTGTCCGGGTCTGTTTATTTGGCTCGATCGTGAGATCATGCGATCGTTTTTGTTGTATATATTTAGCTTGATAGCGACGTTGTTCCGGTATTGATATGATAAGACCAACTTCTGCGTGTCTTTTGATCCCCTTGTCCAGTTGAATGTATTGTAAATGTTTCTGCAAGTGTTATTAGTATCACAATATTATTACTGTTAGCAATATTAGTCGTTGATATTCTGTAGATAATCAATAAATATTGTAAATTTTATCATTATTTCTTTATTATTTTTATTTGTTAGTGTGAAAATTGTAAAAAGATAGACGGTTGCAATCGGATTCTATTGTACATGAGTTTTCCTGCCAGTTGCTTCATGCAACTCTAATAAACTTTAATAAAAATTGAGCCAAGCTTTGTAACATACAAATGTTATAAAATTGACATTATAACTTTAATGTTATGTAAAATAATATTAAATTTAAATTTAAAATAATATTAAGTTGTAATATTAAGCTGTCTTTAATATTTGTATTATGTATGAATAAACAGATTATAACAAATTCAAGTGTAATACACATTATAAATTAAGAGATTTCGGAAAATTAACCACATTTAAACATGTTACAGGTGAAGAAAAGACAGCAACGTGTGATGATGATTTTAGATAGTAAAAATGTGGAATATGAGGTCATCGATATAACAGAGCCAGGCAAGGAATTGGAGAAAGAATTTATGCAAGCTAACAGTAATGCTAGAAACAACAAGTATCCATTGCCACCACAGATATTTAACGAGGATGATTATTGCGGCGTAATTATCTTTCTTTGTTGACATTTCCATTATTCTTAACAGATACCAAATACAATTTGAAAAATATACATAAACAAGCATTAGAAGGATTTTTAACCGTTTAAAAAATATCGCATTTTTTATAAACGTGATTAAATTTTGCAGGATTATGAAGATTTTGATTTAGCGAACGAAATGGATGAACTGGAAAAGTTTTTGAAAGTGACGCCGGCAGTCAGTACTGCAGAAATCACTCTCGATTCAAAATCTCAAAGTGATGGAATTCAAGAGAATGGAAATACTTCAAGTCGAGAGGTAATACATTTCCTTTGTTCAGAATTGAAGCTTAAAAGGAGCTTTGTCTCAGCTTGCTTTTAAACTATATATATCGCTTCTTTATGAGAAAGAATTCCGACGTGCCAAAATAGAAATGACAATTACTACAGTCATGCTTATCGAGTGACACGTGTACATGACAAATAGTTTTTATATTTATTTGTGAAGTATATATTTTTGAAAAAAAGCCAACATATAAATAAGACAATACAAATTGACAATTATATTTTGTTATTTTACAACACAAACATTAGTTATATGTATATAAAATTATTTTACATATCAAGATATATTTTTGTTATTTTATAACACACATACCTAATGTTTGTGTGTGGTGTAAAATAACAAAATATAATCAATTATTATTTTTATTGTAGTATATATAATATATATATATATATATATATATATATATATATCAAAATTAATTTTTATCTATTTATATTTATTAGTTTGATTTAGCTTTGCTAAATGCTTTGCTAAATATGTTAAATGTATATTAATAGTTTGTATTTAATATTTGCAATCTATTTCTTTTAGCCTTCCGCGGACAAAGAAGCAGATATATTACTTTCTGACAGGTAATTGATTATGATAATAAACGGGTTAAACTATATCAAACTATATTAAACTATATTAAAGTACATATAAACTATATTTTGATTAAAATATAAATTATTAAAAGTATTGAATAATTTATAATTATCTCTAGTTTACCAGAAAGGACAACTCCAGAAAGTGAGACTAAAGCGTTAAACGACTCTAAACCAACCGAAGTAGATAGCGCAGCAAAAGTAACTGCTAGCGACGAAGGTGAACACGCTGAGGATAGTAGCGATAAAAATGAAGAGAAATCCGACGATCAAGAAAAAGAGGAATAGATATACGAAATATACCCATGTAAAGTTGGGATATTCCACACAATGACATCTTTCCTTTTCCATCCACAAACGTATTTTGCAAAGCTACGTTTATTACATTACTAAGGCTGAATGAAGGTACTGCCAAAATAATATTCTGCATTGCAGAAAGTCTGTTGAATGATCAGTATAAATGACGCATGGAACATTCTTTTATAGAATATACTTTGTATATTTTTAGATCAAAGCGTCTTCACCAATGTTTTGCAACAGATTAGGTGATTTGAGACAATTCCTTCATATCGCTGTCTTTATATATACATCCTTACGTTTGTTTTATTATTTTTGCATTGTTTTGCACCACATCATACCTGATGCACATTATAGCATATCCGGTAATGGAACTAAAGTATATATTTTTCTTTTACATGCAACTTTTTCGTTATTTTGTTGACGCGTGCAAAGCGTACAAAAGTAAAGTATAGGATATAGCAACACATACATATACACAATATCATTTGAGATATATGAAACATAGATAAATACATATTATAATTAAATTTTTTAATTTTTAGATAATTGATTTGTTACACACGTAAGAAAAAAATTTGGACATTTATATTATACTTTTAATCGAACATAACAGTATTAAAGAGATAAGTTTGGCTCTTTTATAAAAAATTATATTTAGATATTTCATTTTTTGCGTTAAGATAATCAAACAGTCTTTCCAAATATACTTTAAGAAGTCATTAATTTCTTCAATTTATATGTTGAATATATTAGAAGTAGTTATTAGAGAAAAAACAGAACAAAAGAAGAGATTCCTAGATTTGTATAACTGAATTATGAATATCTTTTTTATGGTAAACTTCCATTTTCTATGATAAAATTATGCTGGTGTACATGATTCATACTAACTTGACAACTTCATTGATATGTGTATATGACTCATGCTTATTCAACACAGTCTATTTCGTCATTAGAATATGTTCTAAACGAACGAATAAATTCTTTAAAAAGAATTTATTTTTAAAAACAGAAAAATACGATGCTTGTAAATTATAGAGTTGTAATAATATAAAAGTTTAAAGTAAAAGTGAGAGAGAAACTTGCAACTGCTACTACTGAAACACAATCAATTCTTTCATATATATCGTATGACAAATTTTTAATATGTGGCACAAAATGATAATGTGCAATGAATTTGAAAAAGAAATACAAATCTTATGTTATGTTCTAACTAGTTATTCTAAATATCTAAATGCATTATTGTGGCAATTGTACCGATCGAGAGGTATGAAATATTATTCCTTTTATTATTATTTATTTTCATGCAATTTTCTTCCTATGCCCAGCAAAATTAATATTTTGCATAAATCTTATTGCTTATCTATATCGTTCAAACAATACTTCCGTCACAAAAAAAGTAAGCTTTACCCAGTATTTGCTACAAGTTGCTTTGTTACAAATAAATAAATAAAATAAAAAGTTATTTTTGCTATTATAATTATATTCTTCATGATATATCTATTATTAATATCGCACATAAATACATATAATTTACTGCTACAATCAAAGAGAGCAAAAGTTTTATTCATGTTGATATCTTTCTCATTACAAAGGTGAGAGGGAGAGGGGACAGTAACAATAAAGATTGAAAATTAATGTTAAAATAAATTTTAACATATTATATTGGAGATGTATAATCACTAGATATATAACCATATTTACAAAAATATTCATTATATACACACACACACACACACACACACACACACACACACACACACACACACACACACACATATACATATATATATATATAATATATATGAATATATATGGCTCAACAGCAATCATTGTTACATGCATACAAGAATTTATTAATAAATACAATGATTCAAGTTTAAGATTCTGTTTATATATCCTTAAAATTTACTTCTAATATATTTTATCATAAATATTATATGATCTGTAACGTAACAAAACGTATATCAAAACATATATATTTCGAGGAATTGTCTTCTGTTATTAAAGGTAAGTATATAGATAGATACTCAAATATATCTATAACAAATCTGAAGTACCATATATGCTGATTTCTTTAAAAAGCGATATAAAAACTAGCTACGCATAGTATACATATATGTATATATACTTCTTGGCATACAATATCTAAAAATATTTTTTATCCTTTCTCAAGTTAAAAGTAATCTGACTGATTTATCCAATCAGATGATTTGTTATAACACCCGTCATATTCTAAATCAAATTTGCTATTCGATCAGTTCAATTGAAGTCTAACGATACGATACTACATCCTCAATTATCTTTCTCTTGTATATTTGATGTCTCCACTACAACACGAGTACAGCCTGAAATCAATAATTATCAATGTTTTTTATAATACACGAATTAAGTATATATAAAAGTACTTATTTATATCTAAAAGAATTTATAAAAAATTTCGAGATATAATTGTGAAAAAACTTCAAAATTAAAATTTTACTAAAGTCTCGCTCATTGTATATTTACATTTTTCCAGTAACATTAATTATGTAACGAAATGCTAATTAACAAATATAAAATATAAAGAACATTTCAGACATACTACAAGATCTTTTACGAATACATTTTCTTAAATAAATCTGGAGTTGTCTTTTAGTGTTAGAAATTTTACTACCAGAATAATAAAAGTAAAATAAAATTTTCTTTACGATTGGAAAGATTAGAAAAAAAAAACATGTAGTGAATAAATTTAATAAATTACAAAATTAGTATTTATTGGTTAAATATATTAATGGAGAATCATTAATATAATAAATAATTGTATTCTATATCTAATAATCTGTTCTATTCATGGTAACGATGATAGTTAAACTCCTTTAAATATAGATTAAAATATTAAAAAATACACAAAAATAAAAAGTAGTCCAGTTTCAAAGTTACATTTATTTTACTAATGTTATTTGTTGTGTTATTTAATTAAAATAATCATTGTGCACATATATCTGTATTTATCAATATTACGCATACAATTTGCATTAAACAAACTTGTTGCTGATGCGAAAAACATTAAATAATTATCAATGTAAATAAATCTATGAACAATCGTATGTATATAAACATTTTCAATAACAGGAATTTACATCACATAAATTGTTGGTCTTATTGATATTGCAGTAATTATTGAATGCAGCTTTTTCATAGGCACGTTATAAGGCAAATAGTTTAATAAGAATGCTATGGACAATTCAAATTTTTCTAAGAACAAATTTAAAGAGCTTTAATTTGATGATTGAATTTAGATTTTCAGAGAAAAATGTTGGGTTTGAAATTTTATACTTTCTGACATAGTTTAAACAAATATAAAAATTATCTACAAATATTAAAAAATTACAGAAGATATTGTTTTCTATTTCAAACTTGCTACATGTAAAAGCTGCATAACTCATTTAATGAACATGTAACTAAGCATATCTGATATCAAAGATTTATACTGTTGTATGTAATGTTCTTTCTAGTTTTTAATTATTGGATGTGAATTATATTTTGACTTTATATATATATATATATATATATATATATATATATAGAGAGAGAGAGAGAGAGAGAGAGAGTGTGTGTGTGTATATGTTGTACATATAAAATAGTTCCTAATGTATACCCCTATTGTATATATACCATTTTTTGCTCTTAACTGACATTAATGAACATGATTAATGAACAGTTATGATTATTTCTTTGAATGCGTGTATATTTATATGCTACTAAATATGCTAGTTGAATAAATTATACGCGATACATTGTAATATTTAATTCTCTTTATGTTAAACAGAAGATGTTGTATATCTTGTGAAACTATTAAAAACAAAGTTTGTACCTAGTCCGACTTTGTTAAGTGTTAAGAAATACCTATAATACGTATATATAATTATATTAATATACGTATTGTATACAAATGTATATTCCATTAAAATTACATATAAAATGCAACAATCAAGAGTGAACCAAAATTATTGATCTTCAAAAAAAAAAATGTAAAACTGTGATTATAAGTCTCTTTGCGTATAAGTCTCTCGTTTTCTTCCATAAATTTGAAGATATGCATAAATATAATCATGTTGCAATGTTATATGTAAACAGTTATATTCAAAACTGTTACACATTCTAATAGAACAAATTATGCTCATTAGACATTTGTATTATGCAAAGATTGATTTCTCACATATCTGTAAACTATATGTAGCAAAAATAATTATGTGTTATTTTAAGATATCGTAATGAGGTATTCTTTCTTTTCGACAATACTTAAGTTCAATTGTGAAATAACTTTTTGACGTTATTTCAATTAACCTATATACTGTAAAAAGAGTACTCAATTATGCACATATTGTTAATACGACACAGTTATGCTTTATATGTGACTCAAGATTCATCAATATATATTAATTTTATTTTTCACACGAAATTTATATGCTTCAGGATAATCGTGTACAGATTTAACATAATGATAGTATTATAATGATAGTATTATAAACTAGATCTGAATTGAAAAAAAAACTAGAACATGCTTTAAACAATTACAAAATTTATATTTTTTAAATTAACACATGCAATAGTTTTATCCATAATTTCTTTTGTTTATGTACAAATATTGTACACATTAAACTCATGTGCATAGAAAACCTGACATTACTAAACTTTAGTGAAATAAAAAATTTAATGTTAGTTTCACCCTTTTAAACGCTTTAAGGTTTCACTTTTAAATTCAACGGACAGATTTATCAAAGAAAAAAATTTTTTTGAAAACGATTGTAATGTCAAGTTCTTGATTATTTATTTTTCTCTGGGACGGTCCTATAAATCTGTATTTAAGAGATGTGTGTATGCGTGCGTGCGTGTGGTATGTGTGTGTGTGTATATGAAATATCCGGATTTGGTATTACCGCATATACACTTATTTTATCTTAATGCAAGATATATTATGCAAATACTTGGTATCAAGTATAGTATATATAAAATTAATAATGCAGTACTAATACTACTTCTTATTACGAACTTAAGAAAACTAGAAAAATTTGATGAAAAATTGTTATCTTATCTCATTTTTAAAAATTGTTAAAAAAGATATCATTATAAAAATATCAACCGATCAATTTTAAATACATTTAAAACAAATATATTACCTTTACAGTCTTATTATACAGAGAAAATCAAGAGAATGATTACTAGCTAGTAGATTTTGACCTCACAAAATTTATAATTTAAAGTTATAACAAAATTTATGATTATCTATATTTATGATTATCTATACTTTTGCAATATATTCTACAACAAATTATGATATCTTTGTAAGTCAGATTGTTAAGCTGTTCAGAAAATATGCATTTAGAGTATATATAATTTATTTTAGACAAATTTATAAAGTGTAATACTTAAAAACAATGAAATATTTACTTTTACAAAATGGATAAAAAACATTATATTTAAATATTTAAAATATTAAATCAAATATATATTTTTAAAAAATATCAAAATAAATATTTAAAATTTACAAAGAATGTGAAAACATCTGACGTTTTATAGATAATTTTTCACTGTAGATTACTAATGAATGTAATAATAAATAATTTTAATTATTAATTAGCTTTGATAGGATGATTTATTTTTAGCATGTAACCACTCTTAATTAATTTTCTCGTTTTATGCATCATATTTGTCTTTCTCTTAGCATATTATGCAATAGTAAAATATAATTAATCCGTACCAAAGTATTTTTGTCCAAAGTGATTTGGCGCAACAGTATGGATCTCTGACGTTAAAATCGTCATCTATAAAAAAATCGAATTTTATTTAAAAAATAAAATATTAAAAATTATCATATATTTTATTATTTTATATATATTTAAACATTAATACTTCATGCAACTGCGAATATAAATAAAAATAACCTTAGGAAAGGCAGTGACTAGAGATTTGGCTGCAATTGGTGTACAAAACAAGTTTGACACGATGATGTTTTCTTCAAGTACATTATGTTCTTTTAGTACGGCTATGGCTTTTATTACAGTATTTCCCGTACCTAAATGTACAATAAATAAGATACATTACAATCTATTTTCAACTCGGTGCCAAATATACTTTCAGTTGTTAGTACTCTTCAATACTCACTCATTATTGGATACATCAATAAGACTTTTCTCTCGGATATATCATCTGGGAATTTAGCATATACTACTCTAGCTTCATGCGTATCAATATCACTTTCTACTAATATCTTACCGATTCTGATACTACGACAACAATCCCTTAAACCCTATAAAAATATTATTCCATAAGTTAACTAGTTTGCACAAAGATATTAGCACTAAGGACTAATTGAGATTGTACCTGTTCCATAGCCTCTCCACTTCTTACAATAGATACACCACAATTTCCCTTCTGATATTTTAAACCTTTGTATTTGGCACCGGTTGGAGTCGTCACCACACATTTCGTAAAAGGCAATTGGTTTAAACTCTCTTCAATAACTAATCTGATCTAAAACATTTTGAACAAAATCATACTGTGGCTTCCTTTCTTTGTATGATAACCAAAATATATAAATTTATATATATAATTAGTAAGCTATGTAAAATTCAAAGAAAGCTTTTAGCATGTTTAGCACATTACATATATATGCTATAATTTGGATTGGTTTGAATTACAGCGCAATTTAAACAGTGTCTACTTTTAACAATACAAACAATATTACAAAATTGAATATATCTTACCAAACGATCAGCATAGAACTTGAAATCACTTCTTGTAGTATTCCTATAAAATAAGCCTAGCTGATAAATAGCTCGATGAACATCTCATGATTATTTTCAATAATCAATAAAAAATTTAACATTTTATATATCTAAATATATCATAATTATATACATGAGCATACATATATGCATATAAATAAATTAAATTTAATAAATATTTACAGGTTTTTTAGTGTCATAAAAAATAATATAGATTCCAGAGAAACTTACATAAATAAAATATATTTAGCTTAAATAAAATATATTTAGTTATGATTTGATACAAACAATTTTTAATGCAAAGAATAGTACTTACTTGTCCCGCAAAATGGTTTGCAACTCTTTCACCTGGTTGTTGCAGGGTAGTATCTTGAGGTTAATCCCATACTCGTCGAGATCATGGTTATCGTTCAGCAATTTCGCCGTAGTATCTGTGCTTCCCATGACAAAATGCGCACCACGTGCACCGACGATACCGACAAAACGATTGGGAACAACGACGGTTGGGTTACTATTATCCCGGGTTATTTCACCATCGTTTGCAAGTCGTCAGCGTGAGAATCACAAGCATGCATGCTGAAGTGATTTGCAAATGAGCCGAAAGGTGTATTCGAATGATTTGTATATACGCTCGTGAACAGAGCAGTTAACATTTTTTTAATGAGTTTAGGAACGCGTATTTAGATTCAAAATTTTTAATTATGAACTACTACTTACGATACAATGGATACAATGAATAATTATGATATCGTCAAACTTACTATTATATAATAAATATTATAATATTATATTATAATAATTTGTATAATGTTATAATAATTGAATTATATTAGTTATATAATTAATATAATATTAATAAAAAAATTAATATTTTCGGTTAATTTCCGCTGTTCGCATTTAGATAGCTCCAGCTACAAATGTAATAAACTGTAACAGCTGGAACTCGTGCTATTGCAAGGAATGGAATAATTTCATATTTTGCACCTTTTAGTTTCCGGCGCTCTTAACGTTGGAGGCGCTACTGTCACTTGTTGTTTAGCGATGTAATTGGTTGGTTCCGTTTACGCACGCGCCCGGCGCCTACTGTGTGTTGGTGGCAGTGAGTCGTAGCTGAGTATCACAAGTGATATTCTCGTCCGCGTGCAGTATTGCAACCCTTTCGAGAGTTATTTTTTCTAATAAAGAGCTGTCTATACGGGTACATAGGGGAGCTTTCCAACGACACAATGTGACACAGAGTCATTCTATCTCTGTTGTTCACTGGCATTGAAAAAAGATAGAATGATACTCTGTGTCACATTGTGTCGTTGTTGGAAAGCTCCCTTGGTTTATTCTGTACTACCCGGTGACCACGGGTTGATCCAATCGTTTCTTTCCCGCTCCTCGACCGTTTCCGTTCTAACATAACAAGGCGTTCCTGTACGACCGTCTCGCTTACACTATATTAAAAGTTAGACATTTTTCAATAGAATTCAATCCATCACTTTATTATTTTTACTTTTGCAAACTGATATTATTTTTAAATTAATTCAAAATGGAACGCAATAAATAATTTTTTCGATATGTTTTTCTCCGCTATTTTGATATAAATAAAAGAAAATTACAGCTGAAGCACATCAAAATTATTATTAGCGAAAACTTATGGTGACTCTGCTCCATAGCTCAGAAACAATATGAGAAATTGGTTTTAACAATTTAAGGGGGGAATCTATTTTATGGGCACATCAAAATTTTCGATTTTTTTTTTGCTCGATAGTGCTATTCTCAGAGAGTACTTGTAAAGTTATAGAGCAAAATTCGAAATATTTCTCCAATTATAGACTGGTTGATTCGAAAGTGGATATTCGTCAAGCAGGTATACGAGCGCGCGGCGGGAGCTCTATCTCGTTCTCTAACACGATATTATTGTATTTTGTTCGGCAGATGTTTGTTGGGGCATTTATGTTAGTGTTTATGTACAAATAGCTGTGTATGTGTAAGTGTACCGAATCAACAGATTTGTCTACGAAGAGATTTGAAAAGGAACATTATTGTTAATCCGTTGCACTGTTACAGAATTGTAGAATTTCTATCTGTTTTTACGGCACTTGCCGAGTTTCTTATTTGTAAAGTGTGTAAACAAAGTATAAAATTTGAACACCGTGACTTGGGTTTTAAACTTATTGTTTCGTGTAGTTGTGGTCTCAGAGAAATTAATTGAGGGCCATTGATTCATACTAGCTACGAAATTAATCGAAGACTCATATTTGTTATGAAACTATTAGGTATCGGACGAGAAGGAATAAACATATTTTGTGGTCTTATGGATCTCGGTCAAGGCTTAGCAATCAGTACATACAACAGGCAATGCAATATATACATACAGCGGCGCATTCAATGAATCATTGAATCTATCTGCAAAAAAGCTGTTGAAGAAAAAGAAGAAAATGTAAAAAATGACAGGGTTCCAAATCATTTAAAAATATCTGGAGATGGATCTTGGAAGAAATGCGAGTTTACTTCTCTATACAACGTAACAACACTCATCGGATATTATAGTGGCAAAGTAATAGACCTCGTCGTCAAAGGTAGTTACTTCCAAGACTGTACATTTTGGAGTAAGAAAAAAGATACCGACGAATATATTGTGTAGTATGAAAACCATAAAGAAGAGTGCTTCATAAATCATGACGATTCTGCAGGCAAAATGGAAGTCAACTCTATCCAAGAAATGTTTCTTAGGTCTGAGGAGAAATTAGGAGTAAAATATGTTAATTACATTGAAGATGGTGATTTCAAGACATATCAATATATTTTGGATTTAAATCCGTATGGATGAGTGCTCTGTAATTAAAAGTGAGTGCATTGGATATGTCGAGAAACGGATGGATATGCGGCTCCGGAATATGAAAAAAAAAGAGAAGCTCGGCGACGAAGGCAGATTGACAGATGTCCTGAGTTGCGAAATTCATCTCTTACCAGAAACATGGGAAGAAGTGATATACACAACGATAGAAAATATTTTGATTGATTAATTCATTTTCTAATTGAAATAAATGTTTTTCAAGCAAAAAACAGCGGAAATTAACCAAAACACCTAAATATTAATTAATAATATTTTATTAATTTATTATAAATATTTTTAGTTTGTTTTCAGTTTAACAGCTAATAAAAATTTACTTAATAATTCTTAATATTATAAGAATAATATTTATTATTCTTTATATTATTTGTGCTTTTTCTCACTTCATTGCCAATTAGCGAGCTTCTTAAAAAAAGATTATCAAAATTTAGTTTGATAAGTAAAGATAGAAGTAAAGGTCTACACGCATGTGATCGAATTTGATTATATAAATATTTAAAAAAATTAATTATTTTAAATCTTCCCGTTTAGATTTAATCTTGTTTTTTATATTTAATCTTTCTTTAATTGTCGTAATTAGTTTGTTTTTATGATTTTTTTCGATGCCTTGGGAATCATAATGACGTTCTTTCTATAGGTTTGGAACTGAACCGCGCGTCACAGAACCGCGCGTAGCGATGATCACAGAATCCTTCAAACCATTTCCGCGATTCTTTCTACGAAAAGAATATCGGGTGTGAAAGATTGTCGCAAATATTTATCGTAAAATATCAGAAACGTCGCTATAATCTAGGTATCACGTATAATCGTTATCGCGATTGATTATAACGCGTAGAATTGAAATTGTAACGCGAGATCGAAATCCAAAAGCTGCATGCATAATCATCGTCAGGCATACACATTGCTTCGTAATTAACAATCAGTAATAATTTTTAGAATCAGTTCAAACGCTTTCCAGCGCTTCTAATATTTATTCAAATATTTCAAACATTAGTTTTTATGTTTAACGATTACCGCGTGAACTTAGCGCTACATCGACAGCGCTTCGAGCTATTGCAATAACGTTCTTCGATAACTGCGAGTACCGTGACTATTCACAGAGTGCGTGCGGTGATGCAACGTCACGTTCAAACCGCTCCATATTTTCCCGCGGTTTGTTACCATTCGAAGTAATCTCGCATCCGAAGAGTTGCGCGAATGTGTCTCGGGCGTTTGTCGTGACGTGTCGACGAACATTGCGTGAGATTGCTCTCATAATTTCGGCAGGAGACTTGGACCGAAACCTCTCATCTCAGTTTCCCGTTCAAATTCTTCAGATGCCAGGTATGAACATACACGTACTCGTATATTCTGCAATTACGTCGATCGTGATCCTCGCGATCAATGCGTCACTTGGATTCTCATATTTCGAGAACCGATCTCCGGATTTGAATTGCTCCATATGTTTCGCGATTGTTACCATCACGAAAATAAATCTAACACGCAAAAAGAGACTCTCGAGTTTTAACATATTTTATAATGCATAAATGAAATCGTTATCGTTTTCAACAATATTTCGATTCGGACAAATCGTTTCCACGATCGGAATCCTTCTTCCGATTCTTCCACAGCACATACTTTCAAAGGATGTATTTTGGGGATGTAAGATCCTTAGGCTGGTATTCATAGTCTTCTTATATTTAAGACCATCTTAAGTATAGTTTTAAGATATTATAAACCAATCAACAGAGCCGTATTAGTATCTTAAGATATTATTTAAGACGGTCTTGAAATAAGAACGAATTGAATACCGGCCGTAGGACGTAACATGTCCTCTAGACGTCTTTTGGAAGTTTGTGATGTATGGGTTCATGTCATTTTTACACCGAGTTGCAATGAGGAAACGATTAATGCCATGGAATACGAACAAATCGTTCTGTTGATAGTTCAAATGTTATTTTCATTGCCAAAAATAATATTTTTATTGCATTGATGTAACTTTATAATTTTTTAAAAGTAATGTCAATTTGATGTCACATAGATCAAAATATGACGTAAATTTGAGTAATATAACGTCTAATTAACTAACGATTATCATCCGCCGTCCGATTTTCCCCGGATTTATCCTAGTTTTTCGAGCGTTTAAAAACGTCCGGGAGGATTTTTTAAAGTAGTCCGGATTTTGAGCGCGTGGCCTTAAACTGCCAAATATGTCCGCGCACGAGGTATTGTCGGAGTCCCAGTGTGTCGGGATCATTGATAACAGAAAAAAATTATATTGTAGTAATCAAATTATCATCATTAATAATTCTCAATAATAATAATTGTTAATAATTCAAGATCATTATTAGTAATTATTAATAATTCAAGATAAAAGATTTGATTCTTCTATTTTTATCGCTTTATGCAGTTCCAACAATTTCACATTATGAATTATGAGTGTCCAATCACTCGGATTCTTAAACCTTTCAGATCAGATAAAATTACAAATGGCAGCTAAATGATATCTAATTGACATTATTTTAACTTTCTGTTTTTCTTGAGATCTGGCTCAATGAGAAGCATAATATAGAAACTTAACATAGAAATGAAATTAATTAAGCTGAAGGAAAGTTACACACCGATAAGGGGATGAAGTTCTCGACGTCGAGAACAATCTGAGTGAATTAGCATAAATGTATCATTTTATAAAAAGTTTTTCTTTTATTTCGTACTGATAATTCGTGTCATATGTATAAAACTACTCTCTAATTGTGTCTGCATGAATAGCTATTCTCTCCTAAGTCGGGAACGAAATAGTCTCAGCAGTAACATACGTCGGGCGCTCTCTGTCTTTTTTTCTTTCTTTTCTTGCGTGGGCTCAACTAGGTCAGTAGTGTCTAAAATCGCCGAACGTGTTTCGCGTAATTGAGATCAACGTCTAGCGTATGATAATTAATATTTACGTACAAACGCTCGGCCGCGAAGTTTTTACAATATCGAGGTAAAAAATATGCAATTTTCAGGACTGCTGAGCTAGTTGATAGCGGGATAAAACTGTCGTGTATCTTCTCTCTATAAAATTTTTCATATATATATATGATATATATATATTGTGTGTGTGTGTGTGTGTATTTCAATAAGAAATACTATATGTGTTGAGTATCCATAATATTATCTCTAGGATACGATCTGTTTAATGTTACACTGCTATTTGGCCCTTATGTCCAGTGTTACCCTTGTTATACTTACAAACTTCTCTCTCTTACGCAACTGTATGTATATTCATTTATATATATTTATATTTATATATATTTATATAATGAATATAAATATGAATATAAATCCAATATTTATATTCATAATTTATATATGTATATAAATATAAATATATATCTCTATACATTTATATCATTTATATAAATTAAACAATTTATATAAATGTATAAATTCAAATACAAATATATATTTATGTCTATATAATTGCCATTGTGTGCAGTCTGTCGTATTTAAGCTCTTCGTACAATATCGTACAATCCGATTCTACACAGCTTCCTCCGAATATTGTCATGATTGGCAAAAAAGACTTTTTGTCAAATCTTTGCAATGTATTATAATAAACGCGAGCATCGTAATTCGCTATGATATCATATTACTGGAAACGGAAGACTGTATCCATTAAATAGCTCTCTTCTTTTGACGATTTTAAAAAAGTGAAAACTGAATTGCATCGTTTAAGAATATCTCTATAACTAGTTTTTTCTCGCACACAAAAAATTAAGCAAATTCCTTTATCACATGTCATACACACACACGTGCGCGTGCACGCACGTACACAACACACACACACACACACACACACACTCACACACATACACAAGCACGCACGCATGCACACACGCACACACGTTCGCTCGCGCATACACGCACACGCACACGCACGCACAAATAAAGACAATTATCACTGAGCTACAGCAGAAGTATCTCATTCAAAGTATGTAGAAATAGCTTTTATCAAATAAACATAGAATAGTCATTTTTTAACAGGCAAATATTTATCTTTTTGTAATTCTACTTTCACATTATTAGTTGACTGTAACAAGTCGACTTTTATATGCTTTATTACAAGTATGCTACTCACATACTTCCTTCACTTTCTCTCTCTTTCTCTCGCTCTCTTTTTTTCCTACTCCCCTTTTTCTTCACGCGTTCTACACGCACACACTCGTCACAACAAAATATGATTCTTTCTCTTTATATTTACAGCATTACTTTCGTTGCATTTTTAAAAGTATAATCAAACTAAATATCTCTGATTTAAAGTATTTTAATACAAATTCAGTGTTCATTCAATATCATTCAAAGAATCGTCCAAAAAATACTGGCTAATATTTTCTGATATATCACTATTGTGCATAATGAAATATACAGATTATTATCAAGGACTTCAATGTTTACAATAAACTTTGAAGAAGGAAATCATTCAGTAATCACGCGAATGATATGTGTGCGCATATACATTGAGAAGGTGATAAGTTATTATTAGAATTGATAGCCCTAACAGCACAGATGTCCAGAGAATGTCCCCAGGAGTGCTTGTGCTATTAGGGAGAAATGTGGGAAGACGGTTCTTATCAATTATCTTTATATTAAGTATTGCGCAAATCGGTAATATTTTTTTAAGTGTCTCGAGATGTCCTTCTCATGTTTTTTCATAGAACGTAGCAACAAATGAAAAAGTCTAATCAATTGTACAAAGAACAATGTGCTAATATATATACGACAGTCTCATTAAAGTACCAACGACAGAGATCAATTCATTTGTTTCGCACGCAAGCTTATAGCTGCATCTTTCAAGCATTTTTTTCAAAAATAAATGTTCTCGTTCCTTGACTTAGTAAAAGAATCATGCTGATCCAGTCAAAATGCATGAAATCCTTAATATTTTATTGTTCTAAAAGACATTTTATGTCCCATGCTCAAGAAAAATGATTGAAAAATAATTTCGATACTATATCGTAAATATATATTCAGCAAAGAGACAAAAATTTATCAATGGCTAATCGCCCATTTTTTTATTTATCTATGTATACAACCAGTGTATATAAAAATTTCAAGTCGTATTTCAAATATTAATATTGATTGATAGCCTGTATCATATATTTGAGAATTTTATAATAAAAATAATTGCGTAATTAGCAAATATACTAAAATTTTAACAAATTTTTAACTTTACAATATCAATAAGCATTTCACTGATATTAGTATAAAATTTGATTCTTTTTAATTCTTATAAAGCCATTGTTTCTTCATTACTTTATTATATCAAAAATAAAACAGAGTAAATTTTTCTTACATACTGGACAAATAATCGTTTGCGTTTGAAATAAATTTGTTTTTTTAGACATCACTCACGTTCAATAACATAAATCGATGCTCCTTTTTTTATTATTCTATATTAATAAATATATACTATACTATATGTATACTATATGTATACTAATATATGTATATTATAATCCGTATAATTTAATATACCATATGTACGTTACATTTTTAACAAAAATGTATCTTGTTATTAAAAATGTGTATGATAATGTATCAAGATTTATAGTTATTTATTTATTAATTTCCAAATTAATAAATAATTAATAATTAATAATTCATTAATCAAATTACTTATTAATTTGTTTCTAAAAGAAATATTCAATATAATTTATCAATTTTTTATTATTAAACGTACGTGATGGCATGCAAAAAATTTATTTATTTCAAATGTATGTATATTATAAGAAAAAATTCACTCTTTGTTTAATGTCATCATTTCATATGATTGCAAAGAGAAAACGGGAGTTTAGTATAAGTTAAGCCATCAATATCGAAAGAAACTCAAATCAATAACTTCTCAGAATTATATTACGATTATGCAAAACAATGTATAATATAAATATATATAATACATAAACATTTATATATATAATAACATATAATCTGATTTACCATTTTATTTTTATTCTTTGATAATACTTAATAAAAATAAAATCCTTTCTACAAATAAAACGGAAAAGCAGTATTAGCCAGTTCCTTTCTTTAAAAAAAACCATATTTACAGAAAAGATAGCAGCTATATGTATTGCTGGAAATTTCTGATCTTATGCCAACTAAAAATTTCATTTTTACCTTGGTTGGCAAGCTGTTAAAACATATAAAGAGAATAAAAAATGTATTTTGTGTGATCGATAAAAACCACTGTTCTGTAGAAGATATACATACTAATTAAGCATATTAATTAATTATTCCATGATTAACTGCTTTATAAGTAGACAATTGGTCGACTGATGTATTAAGTTTTAAGTACACTTTTATAACCGGGATAGATAAGGCATGGCTATGCTCTGTTCTTAAGTAAGCGCAGAACGATACGCAATACTGGTTGTTCTATTATAATCGTTAATTAAAGGTCAACTTCGTTTATAGATCCGCGTCCGTCACTATAAAAGCTCGCGCTCGAATTGATTACATCAATCTAATAAAATTTAGCACTTTAATGCTATTTGATACCATCTCCGTATTTATACAACGCTTATCATTGTAAAAGTAAATGCTTTGCATGTCTCCGTTAATTAAACTCTCAGTCTCATTAGCATCTACTTGTACGCGGAACTTGTACACGGATCCGACATACACTGTAGGCCGCTTCGAAATTCGTTTGTTTCAAAACAGGTTGTGCGAACATGCACAACCTGTGTGGAAGCATTCCGGTGTAAAATAGAACAAATTTTTTCATCTTTCGTTAAGTTAATGCGTCCTAATTACGAAGAATGAAGAAACCCCCTCACCAAGTACTAATGTCACTATAGACCTTACATCTGCCGTTTTCTTTTTTTTAATCTTTCTTATTTATCATATCCGATTCCCTAAGCTTATGGACCCTATAAGCGTGGAATCTGAAAAGAAAACAGAGGTTGGATTATACTTTGAAATGATCGGAGGAATAATTATTTAAAGCAATTTTCTTGCTATAACTGCAGATTTTGTTTTTACTTATTACTATTACACAACTTACGGCATAGTTCACTGTGCTGACAGTTCAGTGATCTCCTCTCAATAATTCCATTAAAAGGTTAAACGAGCTGCCTTCTCCTTCGGCACGTTTTGCACTGAGCAATTCTTTTCCTGCTTGACATGTTCTTTGCAAATCTGGAATTATCAGCAATAGTTCACCGAATTTGGCAGGCATTTCTGGATACCTTGCGACTGTATATTGCTGCAGTGCTTGAAGAGCCTTTTCCTGAGAAGCTCTGACCTTCTCAGGCTCCTTTAATTCGCTTGTATCGGACGTTAACAGCACGATCACCTTTTAATTTCCCGAAAAAGATATAAAAACAGATATTGATATTGTTACCAATACTTTGTTATCATACTATTGTTATCAAAACAGGAATGCGAACATATGAAAAATACTAAATACTTATAAATAAAAAAAATAATTAGTTGGATCATATTTTCATCTCCATTCACAACACTGTACTTAATACCATTTTCTAAGTTATATTAACTAACAAAAAGTTGCTTTTAATTTTGATACAAATACATGAAACAAATATTAAGTTCTACATATGTACTAAGAATGAGTTTAAAGTCGAAAGATTACCTTCATTGCAACATATTCGTATTGGTCTACTCTCAACCTTCGCAGATTGTTGGTGAAAGCGAGCATCCTCTCGATGCAAGTCGTTAAACCAAGCTGTCTTGCTTGTTCTAGAGTAATCGACTTGCCAAGAGACACTTTAATCTCACCAGGAGTGCTCATGCTACGAAAACAGCAGGAGAAAAGTAGTAGCTCGCACCAAGAGTTGATCAACAAACAGATTTGATCGTCAATCGAAATATTTTTAAATAATGGCAAACTCTTGCACCACTTGACGATCTTATAAAGTCGATGATCCGCAATGTTGCACAAATTAGATAGAAAGTCCGAATGTTGCGCTGAATTGCCATTGGAATTACTGGCGATTTGAGAATTACTATTGTTGGTAGTATTGCCATTTGTGGAATGTTGATCAGACGTTGAGGTCGAACTGACAGAGCCCACCGTCTCTCCTCTCCTACTATTAGTATCGACATTGCTAGAGTCATTTGACAAACATTCCACTGTACCTCCGTTATTTCCGCTGCCAATACCGGTCGCGGTTCCAGTAGCACTGGGCGTCAGACTACTTCCTGATCCACCAAATAGCATACTGTCACCACCATTATTCCTTACACTTCCGAGTATCCCTCCACTGCTGCTTATCCGATCATTATCATTATAATGCCAAAGATGTTCTACATCCATGATGTCTTGCAAAAGTTGAGGTACTTGCATCTTGTGAGAATGATTTGAATGATATCTAACGGAATAATGATGTTCGCTACCGGATGGTGCCGGACTACAATTGCCCGTCGTCAGTTTTTCACTAGTCATACCACCGGCAGGACTACCAACGAGATTTGCCGGTAGAGTGTAGGTACATTGATAAGTGCTTCTACCGCCCCTGGTACGATCCTCCCTGATCGCCTCGAGTTTCATACCCATGTTGAGGCACTTGTCGAAGCGGCAGGCCGGGCACTTCTTCCTCGTGGCTACGGTGACCGGACAGCCTGCGCCTCTAAGGCACACATAGTTCTTGCGATTTTGGACGGTGCGCTTGAAGAACCCTTTACACGACTCACATGAGAAAATGCCGTAATGAAAGCCGCTTATCTTGTCACCGCAAATCGGGCAGGGACTGTTTATTAGTTGTTGTCTGGTGGAGATACCCGACGGTGCTGAGGGTATCCTACAGTCTTCCTGATCCTCCGCGACGGAATGACCGTCCGGCGATAGTTCTGAGCCTGGTACGGAAGAGGATGAATAATGATGTGCGGCAACTGCGGATGAGGCTGGTAGATGTAGCGGACTACCTTGAGCCACTTGATGTTGATGATGTTGCGAGTGCGAGTGCGGACGTCTCGACTGCTGGACGGGTGAATGCGTCGGCGGACTAAGCGAGCCATAGCTGTAGCAGCTACTGGAAGCGTCGGAATTATTCCTCGAAAGCGAATGCGACAGTGATAGGGACAACGAGGAAGTCGAATTGTTGAAGCTGTGTCGAGAGAGAGACAACGACGAGGAGGGTATCGGACTACCCGCTCCTAAGGCGGAATGTCGTGCTGCGTGAGGGCTCTGTGTCGGTGAACTGAAGACGCTATACGCAGAATGAATGGCGGAATCTGGTGACGGCACCTACGAGAGTTTGAGAGTTAAAATGTACATGCGTATGTATAATTAAATATGTAGACGTGACAATTGAATGGATTGACATGTTAGTATGGTGTTTAGCTAAATTGTCGTATTAGCTCACCTGTGATCTAGTATGACTGTGTTTAGTTAGATGATGTCGCGGATTGAGAACAGGACTGTGATTAGGCGTTGAATTATTATATCCACCGAGAAGCTTGTCTACAAGAAGCGGTAGGTCGCTCTGTTGAGTCTGTTCGAGGTTTTCAATACCACGTTGTTGCTGTTGCTGTAGTTGTTGATTGTGTGTCATGGGCAGTCCACTATCGTGAAAGGATCCTATTGTGAAACCTGGGCTAGATCGAAAATCCGGTTCCGACTTAATAAACTTCTGTTCCATAGGTCCAGGGCTCGTACTACATACTTGAACTCCTTCCATAGACGTTTCCTCATTGTGGTCCTAAAATCAATTGTTAATTGAAGTTTGTATTTGACACTTCTATATAAATAAACAATCATATTTTTTGCAATTACATAATTCTTAAAAATATCTATATGAATAGTCTTTTCTAATACTAATATTTGGGGTACTAATATTTGGTAACATTCCATTTCTTTGTGTATAAAAACGTAATGTAAGCTTATACACTCTCTCAGCTTTATAAGATCCTTAAATAAACATACTATCGATTAAACTCGGCGAAATCTTTGTCAATTTTAAGATAATATTCTCAACATGTAATTCAACAAATCTAACCTGATTAGTAATTGTATTGGAAGACATTTCTTGGTCCGAGAGTTCACCCTCCCATGACATAGGCCTCTCTGGCTGCTGTTGCGAATTGTCATCGCAGCATCCCCCGCCGTCGCCGTTTGCATCTCCGTCACCGATCTTGTCGCCATTCTGATTACCCGATACGTCGCGTTTCTTCTTCGAACGTAGATTGACACCTCTAAAGTCAATCTTACTAATCTCGCCGTCGCTATCCTCAGGATCATCGATGTCGGCCGCGTTCGCGGCGAGAATGCCGCCGATTCCGATGCCGATACTATGCGGTCCCGTATTCGTGCAGATTCCGCTTGTCGGCACAGCATTCGCGTTTCCGCATCCCAGTACCGAGGTCGATACCACTGACACCGTTACGCCATTCTGTCCCCCGAGATATTTACATACTCCTTTACCTAAAATCATAGTTGCATTATGTAATCAAAGATATTACAAACATTACTACTTTGAAAAAAGGAGCTTGTTTATGAACAAATTTTATAACGATCTAATTCAGATGTTACAAAAATTTACAAATAATAATTCTTTTTAAAGAATTAATAGTATACAAATTTGCATTTGTAAATTACTACTATAATAATATAAATTACTACTATAATAATTACTACATATTACTACTATAATAATTAATAAAATTAACAAAAATTACTTCTTTATTGTAACGTGTCAAAAAACTCACGTGTCAAAAAACTCACGTAATAAATTAAGCTTTTTTAAATTAATTTTTATATATTTAAATGACACTGTGCATTAGAAAGAGATTATTTCAAATCACTTTATTGTTTGTGCTGCGCTAAAGGAATCTTAATAAAGAGTCGAGAATAATACCATCGTGCATTTCTTGATTGGGCAGTACGTTAATAGTGGTGACGGATACATTTTTTCCCGTTTCTGTGGAGCGGCTTGGGCTCATCGTGCAAGACACGCCGATGCAGGATGAGGGACAACAGGTCGCGGAGTTGGCCGAGGTGGAAGAGCTCGTCGAGGATGAGCTGGACGCGGAGCAGGAGACAGAGACGGATGAACCTGCCGCCGAAGTGGGAGTCGACGTGGTTGACGACGATGTAGCCGCCGACGATTTCCAAGTCTGCGTGGTTGGCCACCAGCCCGAATCCGAACCGGGCCCTGGCCCTGGGCCCTCGCTGGGCCCGTTTTGCTCTGACATTCTCAGCTGGTCACGCTGCTACAAGCTCGTGATACGACTCGCAGCCTCTCGATCTTCGTGTGCAGCATCCTTACGGCGGACCCTCTTATTGTCGCCTCTACGAATTATCGAGAGCTACGTGTGGTTGCGCACGATCGATGCCGATATATCTCACGTATCGCTAAAAAAGAAAAACGAACAGTTTCTTATGTATTTACACAAATATTTCATCGCTATATTATATTTTATTTATAATGTCTCTCATATTAAAAAGTATCCAAACAAATTATCGCTCAATTTACATCAGTACCCACTATTAACGCATCACCCCTAATCATTGATGAAGAAATAAAAGAATAAAATATTAGAAATTATAGATTAGAAAAAAATATTATGAAATGCGATAGATCGACAACAAACTGTTTAATCTTTTATTATTTAAATTTTCAATAATCGATCATTTATAACATAACGTTAAACTCAATGTGATTGATTAGAATGACTTCCTGTATATTTTTAATTTAAATTGAGTTTCAATACGAATTTCTATTTGAATTCAAATAGAAATTTCATTTCAATCTGTCTGATTATAAAATTCCTGGCTATACTTTCCAATTCACAGTTTACGCAATAACGCAGCGGTTTCGCAAGAACAGAACTCCTTTAACTGTTTCGGTTCAGAAATAACTAAGTATCGAATCGGTGAATTTCTCGCACGATCGTTCGTCGGAAATCCAGTCGCACGATTAGTCGCGATTTCGCGAGCGCTGACACATAGTCGAGTCTCTTTCTCTCTCTCTCTCTCGTCTGCAAGGTTACGCCGATGGCCGTGCCGCAAGGCCGGCCCACTTCCGGTCCCGCGGAACCGCCGAACGACCTTCGCGCGGAAACACACGCGTTCACTCACGCCCGCACATGGTGCGAATGCGGGACGAATGCTCGGTCGATCACGCGACAGATGTACATACAGGAAGCGATCCGTCATTGAAAAACAAAGATCGACGCGTGTGACCGCGTCGTAGCTCTTCGATCACTTCCGATCCGGCGTTCGATTGAACCGGCAAGTGTACACACCGCTTACACATACATTAAGCTATCGATTCCTTTTCAAACCGAGCATATTGGAAAATCATTCATTTGGGTCACACGCTCTGGAGCGTAAACCGTTCGAATAATTAAAATAATTTACGCAACTGGCGTATAAAGAACCTGCATGTAACTCGCGAGCACCATATATTAACGATCAACACCTTGCAGCTCACATTGACGCGTCCTCGAAAGAAATAATTCAGTTCTCGCTGTTTCACGACTCTCGCCGTTACGTAAAATACTCTGTGCGAGTCTATAATAATAGGAGTGAATCGGAAATCAACTTTTTCTTAATAAATATTTAATTTATCTGTATATTCCGCGTCGACTTTTACATTTAAATTCTTCGCGTTAAAGATGTCTAAATTAATATAGAACAAGATTCTGGCTGTAAAACTCTGATTCGTTAAGACTTTCAATTCCTGTTATGTAAAACTATTTGCACTCTTTATAGAGACGGGCGAGTAGAATAAAAAGATTGAAAAAGAGTTATCTTCAGAATTTACCTTTACGATGATATACAATATGTACGTTTACTTTCTTTCGATTTTAAACCGACAGCTTTTACACAATTTTCTTTCGTTTCCGTCGTAGAACGGAGTTGTACGAGAGATGTAGCATCGTTCTATAACTCTTATCTTATTTTACGCATCGTGACGCAGCAAGCTACCGCAGTCAGATATCTCGTATTCACATACAGGAGTGCACGGCTACGACGCAAGAAACGTGGTAACCGTACTCTCGCACTCTTGCCGGGCTAGTTACGCGAGGTTCAAACGAAACGCACCGGCGCGGCGATGCCTCGAGGAGTAACGTAACAACGTTAGTTACGAGCGGGACGGGCGAAGCCGGAGCGGTCGAGCATATCGGAGAGACCGTACACCGGTCTCTCCTCGTCGCGATACCGCGGAGTGTCGCACCGCCCCGCACCGCTGCTCGCAGGCGTAGCAGCGGCAGGTAGCCCCTCGCGGGCGCGAGTGCAGGTCGCATACCGGCGCACAGAGAGCTGGTCTACGTTTTCGGAAACGAGCGTACATGCCGAGGCGAGCGTATGAGAGAGGAGCTATCGCTTCTCTTTTTCCCCACCGTTCTCCGTCCTTATTCAAGCGAGTGTGAATCGGAAAGAAAAGAAGCGATAGGAGATTGTAATACGCACATATGCCTAGTGTCGCTCTGCCCCCAAGTCGTCTCTTCTGACTTGACGCGCGCGCGCGATAGTTACGACGCCGGCTCCGACGACGTCGGCGGTAAGTTCAAGGCCCTCCGCGACCGCCCTACCCGGCTCCTATGCACCTTCGGGGTCACGTGACACAGCTCAAGGTCTTCTCTCCCCACTCCGGGAGCGTCGCGGTCGCACCGCACCGCATCGCATCGCACCGCACCGCACCGCACCGTACCGCGTTGAATCGAGTCGAGTTGGACCGGGCCAGCCGGGACAAGACGGGCCTACGGGCCCAGGCCGCGCGGCTCCACGCTATCGTTGCACCGGTGCGACGCTATTGCGCTTCTTTCCGACTGCCGTCACCGTCACCACCGCCGCCGTCACCGCTGGACGATCTCAGCCGTCTTCGTCGGCGGCGGTGGCCAGGCGACGGTTAGCCGTAGGTGACGACAAACGATGACTACGACGATGGAATCTCGTGCCGCCTCCTTCTCTTCCTCCTCTTCCTTCTTCTTCTTCTTCTCTTTCTCCTCCTTCTGTCTTTCCTTCCACTCTACCGCCTCTTTCTCCTCCTGCTCCTCCTTATTCTTGTGCATCGAGATATGGAGAGACTCGGGTCAGTGACATCGCGTAAGGACGGTCGGAGGAAGCGTCGGCTCGCCGAGAGAGCCGAGAAAAACGCCGCCGCGTCGGGCCCCTGGCCCGCCGCTGCTTCGACAGGTAGGCGCACGAGCGAGCCGCTTTGACGTCCTTTGTGTGCCCTTTACGTCGCTTTGTCGCAGGCTCATTTGTTACCGTTGCCCGGCACAATGGGAAAAGACAAGTATAAAAAAAACGTGGCAATTGTGCCGCGACGCTTTAAAATGTAACATATAGCGGTAAGACCATCGTAATCGCCGCTGTTAAGATAAATGCTTTTGTTTGTCGAATCCGTCGACGTGGATACACGACGCTCCCACAGCATCTCTCTTTCACTCTCGAAAGTATAGCTTGGAGAAGAATAAATTCTAGCTGATTGCATTTGCATGTCGCAACTTTTTGCCCTGTATAATGTTTCAAAAAGGTAATAAAGAAACTGTCAAAGGAGGATAAAAATGAGTCACGGGAGAGAGCGACAACCGTAAATGCAGTTAGCGAAATCCGCTTGGCTAACTCCTACGTACGTTCTGCGTAAGCCGATTTTCTGCCCCGCGTTGCACCTTATCCTCTTTTTGCAGCGAATCAGCAGCAAGCTCATTATAAAATGTGCAAGTTGTTCGTGGGATCTCCTCATTTTACTCGACCATATGATATCCGTTTTGTCTGACATAGCAGGCTCGCAAACAAAGCACCATCCTCCGCACTACGATAGCACGATCCGGGCCTTATCATAACGTGAAATGATAGTGCTGTACTACCGAAGGATACTACCCCGACAAAATTATGGCTTTCTGAAAAGGAAGTACCTGATAACTAAACGATTCTTGGAATTTTTCGAGACAACAGCCTAAACAATCACAATCGCTAATTGAAGTCGTTATAATGATTACGACTTGCGAAACTCATTAATATAAATGATGACCTCGTAGTCTGAAGTTACTTTTAATTTTTGTAAAATATTAGCCGTAACTAATTCATATACTCCCATTATTCATAAATCATAAAAAAATTCAAGAATAAAACTTGAAAAAGTCTGAAACTGTGTGTGTTTTCCACAAATAGGAAGCTTTCGAAAATGTTGCTGGCTAGAGATCTTAAATATAAAGATGAATTGAATTCGCTCACGTAATGCCTCTCGTGTAATATCGGTCACCCTTTTTTTTCAACGCCACTTTCTTGTGGAAACGCGTACCGCGTCTATAGTAACGGGCATAAGGTTATTTACCGAAGCCTTTAGTCAATGACCGTTCGATCGGTGCCGTTTCTTGACATCGGCAGCAGGGCGGGCGGGCGGCTCGCCTCGTCTCGGCGCGGCGCGGCGTAGCGCGACGCGACGCGGAGCAACGCGACAGTGGTTGCGCGTGATGCACGCGCAGTGCCTGGCTTCCTCGTATCTTAACACAAGCTGCAGCAGGCGGCATGGCAGGTGACGCGGAAGAGGGATCGACGACCTACGGAGTATACGGCGACTCTATTTTAAGCGGGTCGCGAACAGAGTTCCCCGATCGGCAGCCCCGCGGAATGACCGTGAAAGACGCGACGCTCCGCTCCGCGTTGTGCCGCGCCGCCCTATTTGTCTCTCCCTGTGTGTATTACGTTAGACCTCCTCGTCCTCGACGAAGAAACACGCCGGCCAAGTGTAACATTCGCGTGCGAGTTGGCATGCACTAGAATGACACAATTGCTCGCGCGCTTTAGACTACCTCCTCCTTGGACTACTAATTTTTGTGATTTGATCATCGAACACGGTGGATTTTATACCTCGCTCGTTTTCGGGAGCATCAATTCCACACTTGCTAAAATTTTATATATATATATATATATATATATATATATATATATATATATATATACACATACATACAATGTATTTCTAAACCTATATCAGAGATTTTAAGGGGGTCAAAATAAGAAGAAAAGTTCTTATAAATAGGTCTAAAAATGCTTTTCCTCCGAGTTATAGCTAAAGTTGATGGAGAAAATCACAAAATGTATTGTAGTTCTCGGAGACTTTTTCACAGAATGTTTAAATTTTGCGTAATAATCAATAGTGATCTTTATTTTTATGTTTTGACAACTTGGCCCGATTTCGAGGAGAAGATATGGGCGGTGCTAATTTTCAAATGGCCATAATATTTTTTATTTTTTGTTGCATCGAAAAATGAATGAAATTATTCGATTACCATAATATATCTTCATATATTGTATATGTGAACACATATAAAACATTTGTTTTTCGCGAAAAAAGTAGTTTTTCTCATACACTTAATTTGTTGGCTGTTTTATAAAACAAGAGCAAACGCGAATAATAAATTTAATGAGAATCTTATCTTTTGGGAGATAAATTTTGAGAAAAGGAATTGTACAAATTAGATGAAAATTCAAATATTGCATTTATTAGGGGATAAGTGTCGAGTTTCCCCACCCCCTCTCTCTCCACAGTTAAATTCAATTAATGCACACTGCAGATTTTAATATTTAATGCAGAAACATAATGTGTGATATATGCAGCTATTACCACATTTAAGTAGTGATATCAAACTTCGAAGGTTTAGTATTATGAAAGTGGGCGTCAACCATATTTCACTGTCATCGTAAATGTATGTGCCATATACCATCGTGATGTTCTTAATAGCCTATTCGTTGCTTTTAAGAGTACGATGGGGTGCGTCTCGAGAGTTTGCGATGATTTATACAGAAATTGAAAACATATCGCGATAAAGACATTTTCATTCTCAACTATCCAAACACATTAATATTTATTAGAATCTTGTATTTTTTTACGCTATTTTAATAACACTTTTTAAATACGAACGATTAACAAAAGGACTCTATTAGTAATGGAAGCGTTCAAAAAATTGAAAATATTAAGTTCGTCATAATAGTCATGTTCTTGTCTAAGAATACATCACTGTGTTTTATCGATAGGACCTTTCCACGATATTCGACGGGCAATTTCTACGAAACAATTTCTTGTTTAATGACAAGTGCGAGAGACAGCCGATCGTGTGAACCCGGCACGAGTGCGTTGTGCACGAAATAAAACGGTATCTCGAACTGGAGTGGTTTTCCTCGGCTATAACATGCATAACGTTCCTGCCGTTCCATTTCTCGAAGCCTTAATGCGATAGTCGATGTCTATCGCGACTGGGAACGTTTATTCTGGAGATAATCCGTACCTTCCGTAGATATTTTACAACGTCGCATATCGTAAGATAATTCTTAACAAAAGATGTACATATACATTACATTGAAGATATGAAAGAGATATACATGTATATCTTATTGTTAGACATTTCTCCTAATTTTTAATATCAAGTAAAAACTTAATTATATCCATAGTAATCAGTAGAATCTATTTAATAAATTCTTAATTAATATTTCTTTTATAAATTGATAACTTTAATTTCACTTAAATTTCAAAATTATTAAAAATTATTGAAAAACTGTTTTCGTTTTTCGATCTTTATAAAAAATGCGAAAATCTTCTCTTTGCCAGTGATAAGAAATTCAAGGAAAAGGTAATAACTGACTTCAAATTGGCACAAGTGATATAATAATTAACGTTTATTATACGTTTCGACTTTTAGGTCCTCTTCAAGTATATCTATAAATATGATATGAAGGAATTATAACAATCGTTTGAGCCGCAAAATTATACATATATTAAATTAAAAACTTACATGATAAGCAGTCCGGTAAACAATTAACACGTTCGCTGCCAATCACGCGCTAGTGCGTGACGAGATGCTTTCGTCAGATGCCGATCACGCTCGAGCGGCAACGAACGTGTTACTACAAAATTACAATATTGATGACGACATAAATCAGTTGAGATTTGGGTAGATATAAAAGGCGTCTGTTGTTAGGCGTCTATTGTTGACAGCGAAGAAAGGACTGAGCAAGATTGAATCTGACGGTGTGACGCAGGGGACAAAATTATAATAAATAAATAAAATAAAGAGGAAAACAACAGTATGTATAAGTAGTAAAATCTAAACAATAAATATCACATTATTATATCACTTGTGCCAGTTTGAAGTCAGTTATTACCTTTTCCTTGAATTTATAAAAAATCTCTTTTTTCTGTTTTTAATAATCATATTGAATACCAAATGATTAAACTTAAGAAATCTACTCGAATTATTGAAAGTCGAATTATTGAAGTATTTATTTCTGAACAATAAATAATAAAACACAGAAAAATTCTCAATGTATAATAAATATAACAAATAAATTCAGAAGGAAGGGTTAGAGAGAGAGTCAGACGCAGAAATTAAAACGCGATAAATGTTTAACGATTAATTCTTTAATAACTACTAGTGGTCAAACGTTTCGGTTTTTTTTTTAAATCCTTTTCATTGATAGCGGAGACAAAAGAATAAATAATAAACAATGAAAGAAATTGAAAAAAATATGTGATAGAAATATTATACATACAAAAGTCGAAAGAGATATATCTTGTTGAACCTCAGCGATTTTTACGACAAAAAAAACGTTCCCGTGGACCTCCTGTGTAATAAGTCTCCCATCGGTTCCAGCTGCCATTAGGAGGGAAATAATCCGGGATAATCATTAAATCGATAAAAAAACTTAAAAAACTGCAACATTTATTGCAAAATATTACTTGATTTCTGCGCCGGACTCTTTCATTAGCTCTTTCTTCTGAACTTATTTATTTATATTTCAAAGCTGCATCGCATCTGAAGTGATCTCCTTGATTCCTTCTTCCTTGAGTCATGAATGTATAAAAATAATTTCTTAAATTAGATTTTGACCAGTTACCGCCGCGGGTCTTTGGCACAAGTAATAGTCTGACATTTCCGCGATTGCTTCACGATTACGATTCGGACTTCTACTCTCGCAGTCGCTTTGCGTCATCGTTACATCGCTACGCTCGTCTGATTCAGCTGTCATGGCGGTGTTCCACGAAAACTATGCGTGTCTCCTGCGGTCGTGCATGCCCTCGCCCGCCGCGGAATCCTTCTTCTCCGAAGGTAGTAGGCGCGCACTCGTGCGTTTTCCTTTCACCCGGGCCAGAGCGTGTGCCTTGTCAAGCCGGGCCCGGTCGGGGCCCCGCAAGCGCATATCTTCGACATCTCGCGAATGCACGCGCGAGCGTGAGAGCGTGTACGCGAGAGGGACAGCCGGGCGGCGCGGTCTGGCCTGGGTGTCGATTAAAATTATTACTGCCGACGGTGGGGCATTTTTGAGCGGCATCGAAAACCGGTTCACAGTCGCGCGGCTACCGGCCTCGCGCGCTGCCTGTGCACGCGTTTCCTTTTCGCAGCACGACATCGATCGGCACACGTTCGCCGGAACCGGTGGTAATCGACAGCCGAGTATTCGAGAAAAACCTGAGTTCCTTGAGGGGTACGTCGTTCACATAAAGCGATTTGCGAGACACGCGTCTAGATGGGACACCGGGGTATCCGGATAAAAATGACCTCAATCGCGATGTACAATAGCAGAGATTAAATTGTGGCGACAGCACAAACACGCGACGCAATTCAGAGATGTAACAAACAAATACAAAGCTCTAAGAACGCAAAGTATAAATTCTTGAATGACATACAGATATCGGAGATTAATATTGGATTAATACAATAAAACTGCGATATAACTATGAGTCATATGTGAAAGATAAAGCAACGTCTTGGAATAAAACTGATTTAACGATAATAATCTTTTGTCAGCAGTTGCAAAATGATTCTTTTGTGGTACTTTTCGAAAAATATCATTTCCTATTACACAATAAAAGAACATAAAAATTTAATTTAAAGATTTATTAAATAAAAATTTACTTCGATGATTTACTTCGATGTTATTTTAATGATTCTTTTGCATACTTCTCAAAAACCACTATATTAGCATGATAAAGATTTACGTTTATGATAATTTATGATACTTTTATGATAATTTGCGTGATATTTAGGCATGTGTATAACTGAGTGACAATGGAAAAATTATCGCCTAAACAAACTCAAGTTGCTAGATTAATCATGAAATTGGTAAAATTATTGCAGTTAATCCACAACTATCTAACAAGTTACGCTGTTGTGATTAAGATATAGGTATAGTCAGATCGAATTGCCATGTCGGCTCACATTAGGTTGTTGGCTGTACTCCAGCCTCCGTTGCTGAAAGACTTCCACATCGAATGCAACAGAGAACGGCAGATCGCACAACAATCAGTGCGGACAAACGCAGTGGCGTAGCAAGAAGAGAGCTGGCTCTGCCAACTTTCTTCAGTTATTAATATCTATCGAGATAAGATATCAAATGGAATCATCGCGGCAGACTATTGTTTTATATTACAGAACTACAAGTCACAAATTTATAAATAATACTAAAACTAAGAAAACATCTCTGATTCATGATTAATATTAAGTAATTTCTGTTTCTACACTTTTCTTTGAAGAAACGCGGTGCACTAGTATGCTCGCAACGAAATTAATGAGCGTTTCCTAAAAATATCCTCTCATCTAGAAATAGTCGGTACCTATATTGGTTGGCATTCTTGATCCCAAGTTTCTGTTTGTTCCCGACATACGGCGTAAACTGTTTTCCACGTCGCAACACGACATAATGTCCAGCATATATCGTATCGTTTTAAGAATGCGAGATTGGCAAGGAACTGCCATGTCGCTAGATCGAAACAATGCAGCACCAAAACCGGTATCCAACGGTGGCGGCTAGCAGAGATACAGTTTCCCCCCTTTTCCCCGCGTGTTACACGTACGGTGTGGCAGAGAAAAATCTTATAGCCGCATTCGTGGTGATATCCCGCCGGTATAGCCCAGCTGCCTTATTTCGCGCGCGTTCTGTAACCGTCGACCTTTGGCGAACAAGAGGTGTTCAGACGATGTATACAGCTGCTAAGGTGATTCCGGGCAAGAGCCTTGGCTCTCTCAAAGCATTTTCCAGCCGAGGTATGAGCACGCGTGGGAAGAGTCCGCGCTTTACGGTCGCGATACGGCGGATTGTCTCGCGTCATTCGTCTAATATTACCTCCCTCGGACATCGCGAGGGAATAAGGTCGCTCGCGTTATGCCGCGCTGAGGCGTAATTAATTAAAACGTGAAACCGCGAGGCTGATCACGCGCGTCGTAAGAAAATACTCGAGACCCCGAGGTGAGCACCACGACATTTGAGCGTACAACGGTTTACAGACCTCGTCCTACACTTTCCTCGGAATTCAGGAATGAGATAACAGGACGTGATTACGGCTGATAGTCATTTTCTATGTAATTTCTTTCTCTCACTCTTTTCAATGTCCTTTTCTTGCAATCGACCTGAGAGAAAATTAAATTTAAAATGACTACTATTTCACTACTAAATATGGAAAAAAACCAGGATTGTAATTTCATAAATGCATTAATTAGATCATTCTACGTAAGTTAATCCGCAAAATAGCAGAATAAATTCTACATATAGGATCGACAAACTCTTTATATTTTCAACATAACTAATATCGAGATCATTATGCCAGTTAGCTCAATTTTACATAATAGAAAGACTGCGTTTCTAATCTCGTTGGAAAACGGGAAATTGGGAATACCGGGAAATGAAACCGAATAACCGACAGTCTCACGAACTTACGCCGAAAAGTCGGCGCGCAAACTTTCGGATCGAAGAGAAGACGATCCTTCTCAAGTAGAAACGAGCGATCGAGGTGCGGTTCGTCGAGAAAGGTGCATCAATATTCATAAGTTGCGCTTAGCTTATCCGCGTTGTTTCAAGGATCCAGAGAGTTTCCAACGCATGCATCGTTCCTCTTCCCTCGTCGCCCTTCACGCATTCACGCTGTTTTTCTTTCCTCGTACACGGACATGTATATGTCCGTACGGACACTCGTCGACATCGCAAGCACAGACTCATCGAGCGTAAAGGACACTTACAACTGTGTGTACGTGTCCAGCACACACGCTGTACACACATCGGCACCGCAGATAGGTGCGTGAACGTGACGAGCGTATGAATGCGTGCGTGTACGTGCAGTGTACGCTGCAGCCGACACGATAAGATCGTACCGAAGGTGCTTGCGCAATCTGGAGTAGCAATTACCCGGAGAGACACGCTCGCGAATGGATAGACCCGTTGTCGCCGCCGTCGTCGCCGTCGCCATCGCGGTCGCTACTACCGGCAAACTTTTACTCGCACGCCAGCGCGAACAGGAATATACAGGGTGTCCCAGAATCACAGGCCAATACTGATAGGGTAGGTAGGGAATGGGGTAGAGATGGGAATGAAATAGAACACCTCTGTCTGATCATGCACCTCCCGCGGAGATACAGATGGTGGAAGTTGTACGAATCCGCGACACGCTATGACAAGCCGCTTGTCGGTGAAGCGAGCGTGCGAGTAGTGGTATTGTTTCCACTAGCCTCACCGACAAGCGGTTTGTCATAGCGCGCCGCGGATTCGTACAACTTCCACCATATGTACCACCATCTCCGCGGGGGTGCATGATCAGATAGAGGTGTCCTATTTCATTCCCATCTCTACCCCATTTCCTACCTACCCTATCAGTATTGGCCTGTGATTCTGGGACACCCTGTATATGCCAAGAATACCCAATACCATGTGGTAAGCGTCCACATCACTCTCGTAACACCAGAGGTCAACAGGCAGCCCCGATGTCCGCGGTTATGAATTTATTGAAGTATTATTCTCACATATATGATGACCAGACTTTTGTGCTGACTGAATTAATGCTAATCTGAGGTCATCTAATTAACCTTTCTTTCTTTGTGTATGGAATATATGACATATATTAGAATGAGAGTATTTTTTAAAAAGTACTCAATCTTGTTAATTAGAATTAATCATTGTATCGTTGCAAATAATATAATACTCCGTAATTATATCAGTAGCACAATATCTATGTACGAAAATTAACGTTTTCTAAAAGATGCTATATATAGAAATGGACATGTCAGATTTCCCGAGAGTATTGATTTATTAACCTTTAGAGAGCCGGTATTTGAGATGTCAAAAGAGAGCTTAAAATCATGGTAATAGTCATATATATTTATCAGGTATACCATGTCCACAATTCTTGTCACAGGTAGAGCCAATATATTGACTTTGCGACCCTGTACGATACGGCATAATGTAAAATTTTTAAAAATCCATGTATCACTATGTATTTTAATTTTTATTTTCAATACGTGTATATAATTGTTTTTACAATCGTCTTCTTTCTATAATGTTGAGCTCTAGAAAGGCATGAATCTGTATTTAGAATTTTTTAATTTTTGAAATTTGTAATTTATGCGTTTTTTAAGAGTATTTGAGATCGCTGATTACGATATCAACTCGGATTTTGAAGATTTTTGATGGATGGTGAACTTGCTTAACCTAATCTAGAAAAATGGTCGTTCCGGAACTTTTGATACGCACTGTAATATAAATCTAAATGAATCTTCTCGAATACGCGCTCTCTCATACACCTAAAACAAAAACACACACAAACACGTATATATACATACAAAATTGTTAGATATGCAGTACAGAAAATTTAAACTTTCTCTTCTTTACTTTTATACATAATAATACATACGTATATATGGATTCGTAATGCAATAGATGTAGAATTGCTTAGATTTTGCTATTTACAAATATTAGCATAATTTTGTTTTAAGCCAATATATTGGCTTCCCGGCCCTCTAAAGGTTAAACTGACGGCGCACAGGTGATTTTTCGTTGCACGAACGCGGGCGTGCAGCAATGCCGAGAGTATCTCTGATTTCTTTTCCCGTCAGCTGTAACGAATGATGTTTCTTATATAAGTCTTTAGGCTTGTAGACTACTATGTAATCGCTATTTACGTATTTTTACCTAGGAAAATTGTAATATCATAAGATTCAAGTATCTTGGTTAATGATCGCCATTACCAATTCCGATGAATCGATCTTTATAGATTTGCATCACACTCCGATAGATTATATAAAAGGTATAAAGGTGTGTGAGAGAGAGAGACTTCAGTGCGTGTCTTTTTCTTTTTTGAATTAAGAATAATTTTTCAGCAACTATTTCATTAAAATATATTATTCTTACTTTAAAAATATGCTTGTGTTAAAAAAAGCCAGAATATTTTTAAATAAATTTCTCTTAATATGTATAAAACAAGAAAAATTTTGCTGCGTCATTTAGAACTCAACTATCAAAGTTCAATTTCGATATCAGATAGCTTTTTAACTTTCGGTAAGAAAAACTCGAGTCCAGAGAAACGCTTCTATAAGGGTTTACTGGCGATTTTTAAGAAATATCCTGCGTATCACGAAATCTCGTTGTGAAACATTTTACCTGCGCGAATCGAATCGATTCTTCACATAAATCGTCATTCGGAAAAGGAGAGAACGCGCTGTCGGCGCGGTTAATATATATATATGTGTATATATATATATAAGAATATATACATATATACAATATATACTACTCACACGCTCGCTTCACCGGCAAGCGGCAACATAGCGCGCCATATATTCGTACAACTTCCACCATCTGTATCTCCGCGGGGGTGCATGATCAGACAGAGGTGTCCTATTTCATTCCCATCTCTACCCCATTCCCTACCTACCCTATCAGTATTGGCCTGTGATTCTGGGACACCCTGTATATATATATATTTATATATATATTTTTATATATATATATAGTTTTACTTGGCACGCGAGTCTAACGACCAAACGCAGAGAAAGTTCTTCTAAGCGTTCCGTGACCTTTCGTATCATTCCGACGGCACGGAAAAAATAGCGGTCAAACGAGGGTGCAACGCGCGGACTTTCGCCGTTTCACTCGCACCGGCGCACGCCGAAACGCCGAGCCGTGCAAACGCCGACGTGTATACGTAATACACCTAAGACGCAAGACGCACGTCGCAACGTTTAATCTAATCGGCCGCGCGTTCTTTTCCCGTCGAAGGACGTTGGCGCGATTCATCCTGTCGCGCTCTGCAAACCTTGCAATATACGATACGATAACTTACCAACGAAAATAGACTTGCCGCAAATAAACGGGTTAAAAAAACCTCTGATAAAACAAAGCTTGAAGATTAGTGATTCGATAATATCTGTTATGACACCAACAAAAATCGTTTCTCCAAGTTTTACGATTATTACAGCACGTCCATCGGATAGATCAATTACATTGACGATCTCGATGACGATGTCGCGGAGAAAAAGAAAGAAGATTAACTCCCGAAGAAACGTTTTTCCCAGAAGTAACGTTATACGTCCGGTTATTAGTGCCGGTCGATCGGACAAGTCTGAAACACCCTGTATACCAGGATACAGCGAAGCGAAAGGCGAATACGCGGAGCGTTCTATCGCGCTCCGTGCGATGTAGGTGGAGCCGTCAAGGTGGAGCGCTCGATCTCGACCCATCCGAGACGAGACGCGACGCGACGCGACACGACGCGACGGGTCGGGTCGGGTCGCTTCGTCGTCGCGACCGCGATCAGCGAATGGGTATACCGATACCATTGTCGCGCGATCGCTCCGCCGCGCGATACGCCCGTATATAGCTACGGGCTAACGCCCGTCCCGTCCATACGTTCCCGTTTCATTTTCTCTTCGCTCGAGGCTCGCTCCGAGCGAACGAGCGAGCGAAAGATTTTTCTCGCCCTCACTCTCCGCGCTTCGTCTCGTCCTTCCTTCTCTCCCTCCCTTTCTCTCTTATTCTCATTCTCTTTTCTTTCGTGGCTCCTTCAATCGCCACTGTGCTTGCGGTCTGACATGCTCTTACGACTTCTCGGGTCGCGTTCTCGGTCACTTATTCTCCTACCTTGAGAAACGCCCGCTCGACGAGATTCGGCGGTAATTTCGTGTTCGAGCGCGGGTCGCGAGAGAAAGGAGAGGAGAGTTCGAGTGCTCCGAACGAGACGCGTCCCGATGAGACGAGATCGGGATCCGAGGAGAAAGAGGTAGAAGAGGAAGAGAGAGAGAGAAGAAAGAGAGAGGGCAGAGCGGGACTCGCGGTTCTCGTAAGGAACAGTGGTGCCCCCTCGAGATAAAGCGTCCTCTTAACCATAAATCTTACGGATTATGAATTCTCTTTAATTAACACATGTGCAAACAATCAAAATATGAGTATTTTGTATTTTCGACAAATTCTTTTGTGAATTTAATGATTCTTTCGTAGCGAGAGATAACAATCGCCTTAAAAAATTGTAATATCTTCGTAATGCATGGAATTGACTCGTATGCCGATATTCAGAGTTCCAGTTTCGTTTTATCGAACACAACAATCATAGTTTCGTGCCGAAGACAGCCTGTTACACAAGTTTAAATACATCTATCGTTTACTGTCAATCTCTTGTCATCTCTTTGTCATTTCTAGTAATATTTCGATACATTATTATTTTTTATACATCATGCGTTCATTATTTTTTGTACATTTTGTACACTGTGAAAAAATAATTGATTCAACTAAATCGATTTGTCACGAGCTGCTAAATAAATGTTTAGTTGGGACAAATAAAAATCTCCTTGTCCAGGCTAAAAATTGTCAGACTAAACAATTAGTTAGGATAACAAAAAATTTCATTATTATTGCTTTAGTTGATTTAGTTAAATCACAACTACTTTTTTCCTCAGTATTAATAGCATATTTACGAAACATGTGGCGAAACATGTGTTTGTCAGTCAATACGAATATGCAAATGCAGGTTAACAAACGACAAAACCAAAATCTCGACCAAATCTACGACATAAAGGTCACAAACTTGCGTAACTTGCACAAAAAAAATATATAGCAAGCACAGATTGAGGAAGCACTTCGAGAACGGAGTGGGAGCGCGTTGAGCGTCACTGGTCCATAGAACATCGTGCAGTGCGCCTATAGTAGGAGGGACACACGGAGGAAGAGAAGGCGGAGGGAGAGGCGGGATACGTGGATGTGGAAGGGGAAGGGGAAGGGGGCTCAAGGCCGGTCGCGCTGTCATGCCAGAAAGCCTGCGCGCCGAAATATCAACAAGCCTTTTCTCTACTCGGGAGCTGGCACGCTCTGATCGCCGATCGTTTGATCGCGCGCGAGCGCACACCTTTCTCGAAAGGAATCGTGCATTAGCCTAAAGAAGAAACTACGAAGAAAACTACTTGTAAAATTGTACAGTTTAACGTCCGAGAGCTGAACGACGGGAGGCGGGTAGGTGGGGGAGCGTTAACGCGGCGAGCAGCAGAGAAGCGGGGGGAAGGGAGAAAGAAAGAAAAGAGAGAGAGAGAGACAAAAAAGGGACGGCACACGCGTGCGCGCGCGAGCGCATGAGTTTCGGACAGGTGGCATGGACTATGGTGGTGGCTGACAGCTGATAGCTCGCGAAACCCGTATCGAGAGGTTACGAAACTGGCTGCCACCGAGGGTAGGTACGGCACGCGAAAAAGCGTAGACGTGGACGTAGACGAGTCAGGTACGTTAACGCGTTACGTACGTGAAGTTACCGAGTCCCACACGTGGAGGAGAAAGATAGAACAGCGCGGAGAGAGGAGCGCCGCGGAATGAAAATCGCTACCAGGTGTGCGACTCGATCGTGCCGCGGATCTCTCGAAACTTGGCTCACGTCACGTTTTGCTCCGACGTCTAACGTGAAAAAGAATGCGATAAAAGCAGCGGGGAAAAGGGGAACAAAGTACGCAAGAGGGAGGGAGGGAGGGGGTGACAAGAGAAAGAGACAGGAGAAGGGTAAAGGACGCAGTAAGAAAGAGGAAAAGCAGGGCAGGAGGGGAGGAAGCAGGAGAGGGCGGTTGTAAAGGAAGGGGAAGAGAAGAGCGAGTGCAGGAGACGCGAGGGGAGAGTCGAGGGGTCATCGGGAAACATAACCTCCGTGCGTCTGTGCTGTCGGAGTCGAACGGACCTTTAATGTATGTACCGTCGCTCTTTTTTTTCGAAAACGAACATGAGAAACGCTCTTACCTTGTCGTTCAGTGCGCAGTGACGCTGTCACTTTTTCTCGTTATCTATTTGTCTCTTTCTCTCTCTCTCTTTCGCCGTCTCTCCGCGGAGATCTCGCCGTGACGATGACGGTGACCGTGTCCGCGTTGCCGTACGACAGCTCAAGGGAGAGAAGTTAGTAAGGCACTTCTGACAGTCTTTTTCACGATGACGTACGCGCGGCACCTATCCTGTCGCGCGAGCAGCACAGCGAAGGGCGATCCGCAAGCGAGAACGTATCACGTCGCACTGTGGTCGCACTGTACCGATCACACTCGCATATACGAGAAGGAAAGAGAAGGAATGAATGGTGCGGAGAAACGGAGAACAGCGCAAGAGGACGAGATAGAGAAAAGGAGAGCGAGGAGAAGGAGAGACGACGGAGCAGAGCACCTCGCGCCGTTGCTCCCGGTGGACGCGGCTCGTCACGGAGGTAAAAAACACGGACGGGCGAGCGAACCTCGGGCGCGCACGGTACGCACCTCTTCTCGCGCGTCACGTTACAACGGCGACGAGTTTACAGCTCGAGCCACGGGCGGTCACGGGTAGCCACAGGCACGGGCCACCTCCGACTCTCCGCTGTTACTCCGGCTGGTGGCACCTCCGCACACCACGAGTTCGCGCTCCACTGTCTCTCTCTCTCTTTTCTTCTCTCCTTTTTCCCTCTCTCCCTCCTTCGGTCTCGCTCAGTCGCTCTCTCGCCGCAGACCTTCCGTGTATGTGGGGCCCCTCGTACCTGCGTCTCTCTCTCTCTCTCTCTCTCTTTCTTTCATCCTTTCCCTCTCTTGCTCCCTCTGATACCTTTGCGAGTGCGTTCTCCCCGCCCTCTCGCACCCGCCCCCTCTCTCTTTCTTTCTCTCACGGGTGACCGTGCGCCGCGAAGCCAATGCCGATAGTACAGTACACCGTCGCGCGATGCCGACACCGCCGACGGCTGTTCCGACGCGGGGCTGACGCGTCGACGTCGCCTTCGGCCGCTCGCCGGCCGACATGGCGGTCGATTGGTTGCACTCGTTGCGCTGTTACGAGCGGGGCCCGCGCGCTGGAATGTCCGGTTACGTATGTATCATACGTTCCGCGTAACAGCAGCCGCGCGTAAAAAAATGGAAAGTTTTCGCGATAACGCCCGTCGCACGTTCGCGATAAATTCCACTGTCGTATCGAATCGTGTATGCGATAAACGATAACGCGATTCCAATGAAAATTGTCACGGCGAGCTGCAACCGTCTCGCGGCGGAACGTGAGAGCTCGCCGCCGTACACGCAAAAAGAGCATTGTATAAGCGAAACACTAATTCAGTAATTCTCGATTTAAAAACGACCTCAGCGCACTTCGCGTTTTGTTTCCAGTTTTCTCGTCGAGAAAAGTCACGCGCGCTTAACCCAACCCAAGGAGAACAAAAAGTCAAAATAATGTCAATTTGATGTCCCTTGACCTCATATTTGACAGAATCACGATCAAAACGTGACATTTTTTTGTCATAATTTAGTCAATATTTTTTGTTGTTTTCCTTGGGAAGGAGAACAGAAAGTCAGAATATCATTTGACTGACTCACGATTAAAACACGTGACATTTTTTTGTCATGATTTAGTCAATATGACGTCAAATTGATACATCAGTTTGACTTTCTTGTTTTCTTTGGGAAAGTTCATGACAGTAAATTACAAATTCGAACGGCGTTAAATCAAAAAACGCACGTTAAACAAAACGAAAATTGCGTCACGGTTCAATGCTCGAATCTGACCGAGGTCACCGTGTGACGCGCTTCTCCAAACCATAGGCTTAACACTCGTCGAATTTGTCGATGAAGAAAAAGCTTACGGATGATGATCCTCACGATTCCCTAATTTTTTCACTTTCTTTTTTTTTTAAGGTACGGAAATTCGATGTAATACATCGTGGTCTGGAGATAAAAACGATATATTCGTGTTTCTCTTGCAAATTTAATTCTTCACAACATTTATGCTATCGTGGACAAAGTACGATGCGATATATACTGTTCCAAGTAAATCACTTATATTATCGTTATCTAATATCTAGACGTAACAACAAATGCACGATTCTATGAAATTTATTTTGAGAAAAAATGAGTCGCCCAGCTGACACCATAGATTATGTGTAGCGAGACGTACATTTAAAAGACATAAAACAATCAAATAAATATTGAATAGATATCTTAAAATTATAGAACTGGAATAACGATGAAAGACGGAGAGAGAAGTATTGAGAAAATACTGCTTTATCATTTTCGGTGGAAATGCAACGGTAACATATACTTTATTCGTTACTTTGTGTTATATACACATGATGCGTAAACATCGACATTTATGTCGGAATAACCTTTATAATTATATCTTTTGTTAAATAAAAATAAGTCCGGATGCGGCGTAGCCCGACGATCTTAATCATCGGGGATCGATCGACCATGAGCAATCGTCTCCAACATTCTCCGCGTGCCTCTATTCTACATTCGAAGAAACGCGTGATTCATCGAGCTGACGCGTATCCGAAAAATGCCCTTTTCCGTACGTATGAACTGCGCGTTAAGTTTGTGATCGAGTTGTTAAAGATTTTTGGCCATTAGGGTTATCAGCCTGAATCCTATTGTTTAAGATCGGTTTTGAAACAATGAGAAGCTACAATGCACAACGTCATTTAGAAAAAATCCAAAAGTAAATAGTATCTAAAGTATCGTCGTTATCACGCCACGATGCCTTAATTACGGACGACGCGAAGTAAAATTGGTTTAACTTGATAGAGAAGATACAGTACCTTGCGAGATATTTTTGCGAAATTTTGTTTTGCAGTGTACTGTATCGGAAAAAAAAACATTAAAAGATAAATATATGGGGATGGAATGATCACTGTAGGGTGCAATACTATCAAAATATCTACAATTGTCTCTTAATTTAAAAAAAAATCTGAATTCTAACGTAATGTTTTTTTTATGTGTTTTATATAAAATTATCAAATGCTGCACAGAGTGTTATTAAAAAATAATAATAAGAGTAGAATGGAAATAAAAACATAAGAAGCGAAGAAAAATGATAATTATGTCACACGCCCCTCCGTAATTAAAACACTAATGTATCCTCGTCAATGACATATGTTACTAGACCATTCGCAGTTTGTAGACGAGGAGGGTAAAACCGGAAGTTGAAGAGTAAGAACGTTGAATGGTCTTGTTGCTTTCGCAGTCTATCTATGTAAACAGTTTACAATGCTCGGTCTAGTAATATACATATGTCATTGGTCCTCGTCAAAATCTATCCGAACAATAACTTGTACGCGCGGCCGCACTTACATTCAAGATATACATGTAACACGACTCACGCTAATAGCGTAACAATGACAAAGATTTCCATGTGTTCTCTCGTACGAGGACGAGAAATCAGGTACGTGCGATCGGTTTTTTTTTGTTACGTGATCGATCCTGTTAAGATCACAATTAATGCAATCAATTGGCAAGCACCAAGAATTACAGCGCCTATTTTTTACATGGCGATGACAAATTCGTGGTTGGTGTGGGTGTAGGACTGCTGCTGCAGGACCTGCTCACTACACGTTGAGGTTCGACGCTCAGGAAGGTCCTGTCGGAAGTCGGTGGCGCGGAGACGATCTCCGGTTCCGCGGGACTCTGACACCTCCTCTGACTGCAATTGGACGTTGTGTTTCTCGACAGCGTCTGCAGTGGTATCCGGTAGATCCTTATTGGCTTCCAGTCGCCTTGACTGTCTGCAGAAGGAAGATTCCTCAGGATTTAAGAAGGGGAGATTGACCTCAATACGTTTGTCAAGCGTTCGGGGACAGATCATATCGATGAGAATTTCGGAGTTTTAATGGAGACAAAAAAAAGAGTCAAATACCACATACTCTGAATACTCGATCGAGAAGACTGTGCGATTGGCGGTGGGCTGCAAGGCATTTCCTCCTTCTCGAGAGGCTTCGAGTCCAATCGAATTCGTTCGCATTTTCCTGGAAAAAATTCCGGCGCCGTGGTTGCGAAAAAGATGTCCCGCTTCGAGGTGATCAAGTTGAGATTGGGCATGGCGATTGTGTGAACCAGGTTGCCGTTTATTATCAATCGGATCTCCATCGTGTCGTTAGTGAAGGCAATCACATATGGGAAGGCACAGGCTGTCATAAACAAATGCAATACATCTATCGGTATAGGTTTTAGTAGTAACGAAATATTAATACGTTGCTGTTTCGTCTTTAATAACGTTATTGTATAATAATGACGTAATTACATTATATAACTTGTAAAATTCTTAAAAAAGATTTTAAATTGTCTCACCTACGACTGTCGGCATCGAATTCCAATTAAAATCGAATTCGGTTGCCGCAGCGTTCTCTTCTGCCAGCTTTTGAAAGTGGCACGTATCTAAAAGAAATAAAATAGAATATCGATAAGCGTCTATTATATAAATCACCGTTAACTCTCAAACTGCGAAATATTAGAAGATATATATATATATATATATATATATATATATATATATATATATATGTATAATATGTGTGTGTGTGTGTGTGTAAAATTAATAAGTACTAGGTAATTATAAATAGAATTTAAAGATAATTAATACTAGAACTACTAAAGTCCAAATTACTGGTTTGCAATTTTTTGTTAAATTTATAACAATGCATTTTTAGAGACTTTTCATGACTTTTATTATTCATGACTTTTATTGTAATATATAAGAATTAAACTAATTAATTTATTTTCTCTCTTTTTTCAAAGATATACTTAAAGTAGTGGAAATAGAGATATACGTTAATTATTGATAGTTCTAGTATTAAAGACAGATGTTTTCTTGTGTATTTTTTGCATAAACGAATTTTGAATTATTCTGAGCTTGAGATATTGATGTTTCAAAGTAAAAATGGAACGCGACGTACTATTGTAACAAAGTAACAGTTCCGGCTCCTCGTCCTCACGAAGATCCAACGCCGCCACCATATGTGGCTTAGGTGTTGCTTCGATATGAATTATTCTTGAAGTACCAGAAGCGGAGATCAACTCGAAGTGGTGACGAGCGCCGCAGCATAGTGTCCACTCGTTTGCTGGATCGACACTCTCGATCATCGTTACTAACGAGGGTGTCTCGCTCGCGGTGAATTCCTTCAGTAGTAGAAAACCGTCGATGGTGTCGGTGTCGGCTGACGAGCACCAAATGGTCCAGGCTGCATTGTGCTTCCACTGGAGAACCATGAGTCGGCGACCGACGACTACGCACTATTTCGTATCACAACCATACAAAATCTTGTCTCGCAATACAAACTTAAAAGAATAATGATAGGATAGAAAGAGAAAGTGGGGAGGTCCCAGGAGAACAGAAAGTTAAAATAATGTCAATTGATGTCATATTTGACCGAATCAAGACCAAAACGTGACATTTTTTTGTCATAATTTAGTCAATATGACGTCAAATTAACATTATTTTGAATTTATTATTTTACTTTCTTGTTCTTCTTGGAATGTTTAAGTGTCGCATGGAAGTAAATCTTAAATCGCGTTGTCAGATTTCTCGATCGACTATCCGACATGTTTTCTTACCATGCGCAAATGCGAGCCTCCAGGTCTCGTGATGCTGTACAAATGACATCCCCGTGTACGTCGCAGCTTCCTCTCCTTGATATGCGCTCGGCTCCGAACGGCCGGGGCGCGGACACGCATTCGCGCTCGCGAGCGCGTCACCGGTTGAAACTTGGCGGTAGCACGTGTGAAATTGTCACACTCGTCGTCGTCCTCGTCGCAGTCATCATCCTCGTCCTCGGCATCTTCGTCATTGTCCTCTTCCTCCCTCTCTCGATCGTCGTTCTCACGATCGTTGAACAGCTCGGCACATCGCATGGATGCATCATTCTCGAACTCTCGCAGTCGGAAAACGTAAACGTTACTCTCCTTGCCTTTGTCACCGGCGCGAAACAGGAGTATACCGTGTTGCTCGACCACGTCCAGCTGCTTGATCTGTACAGACTCGTCGAAAAGCAGTCTGTGCGAAACTCCGTCTAGAAGGAAAATTAACAATCATATTGGAATTGAATTTTTTGAATTCGAAATTTGAACTTTAGAACCTATTTAGGGGCGACAGAGAAGAAAACAATGGTATGATTACGAAAAGGGGATGGCAGATAACAACCTTCCTCGTATTGCTCTAGAAGGGAAACCAGCAGGCACCAGACAGACCGCCGAAAAGATGGAGAGATAGTTGGCAATCAATCTCACAAGAGGATCCACCCCAAGGGTAGCTTCGGAATTAACAGATCACTAGATCTCAAAGAAGAAGAAGAAGAAGAAGGATCCATTTGAAAATTTGTAATATTTCCATAGCTTTTATTTGTTACAATAATTCGCAATTTGATTCTTCGACAAATTACTAACTGCTTTTAATATACTGCATTTTACATCATTATTATTTGATACGAAGCTTTCGATTACACTCTCGATCGCGAAAAAGTTGTCTCGTTAATCAGATTTCGGGTAATCAAGTTCTAAGATAATCTAGATATGATAATCTTGGGTTACCTTCGATGAGGAACGTCCCGTTCTCCGAGGCGAGGATCAGCCTGTTCTCTAGCCAAACGTCACCGCAGACGACCTCGTGGGGAAAATCAGGATAGATGCATCTCGGTTCCCATGGTCTGGGCTTTAGAGGACCAACGGTGGCGAGAGAGGTGGGTGCGAGACCACGCATGATAGCTTCCAATTTCAAAGCTTGTCCGACTCGCACCATCTCGACGGCGCGCGTCTCTTCTCGCCGTCGACCCGGTGCTTCCACGACATCCGAGAGTGCTCGGCGATTTAGCATGCTCTGTTACGAAATCATATTGAGTTGATTGTTTCTCAACACACAATATCAATATTTAATATATTTTTTAAAATAATATAATAATTTTTCACTCTGATTACTTAGCTAGGTATTATTTCTTTTTAGCATCTTTTGAGAAAAGACATCAGTTAAATATTAATATTAACATTATATATTTTCAAATATATTGTTAAATATTAATACTATAATTAATATTCGTATCATGAATATTGTAAGTAAAAATTAATGGAAAGCGGAGAAGTACAAGCAAGTGTAGGTGGCATACATTGTACAATATTATTTTCAAAATATTAAATATATTGATATTAAACTTAATATTCGTATCATGAATATTGTAAGTAAAAATTAATGGAAAGCGAAGGAAGTACAAGCAAGTTTAGGTGGCAAACATTATACAATATTATTTTCAAAATATTAAATATATTGATATTATAATTAATATTTATATCATGAATATTGTAAGTAAAAATTAATGGAAAGCGGGGGAAGTACAAGCAAATGTAGGTAGCAGTGTTTGTAAAGTAGCTTACGTTGCTCTTGCTATCTTGCGAATGCTCTTGGTACATGTCTCGCAATAGGGCGTCGAGGGTTCTTTCCCTCTTTCTGGAGAAAGTCGGAGTGTCAAATGTAGCTTTTTCGCCATTGATCAACTTAACAAGGAGAAATTCTCTGAGATTATACGGGTCCTCGAAAACTGGCGGGCAGGGAAGGCTTGGTCCGAATAGAGGGACGTTCTCGTCGCAATAAATAGCGACCCGCCAACCCTTGCCGTCCGCCTCGGTCGTCACCACAGCAAATACATCTACGTAATAGGAGATGAATTAAAATTCAACTAATGATCAGCTTTTCTTTCGTATAACTCCACATTGTTTATCTCATATCACTCCGTAATGTATAATTTTTATGTATAATTTATGTATAATTTTTTTTAACAACTTTTTTTAACTACTCAGCGGTTTATTTATTCTATAAAAAAATGCTTTTGTTTTTTCAATCAATTTGTGATTAGTAATTAGCAAAGAACGATGAAAGCTATGGAAAGGATAATTTCCCAAACTATATTTACATTATAATTGGAGGCGTGTGTGTATATATATATATATATTTCTATCTATATACAATTCTATATATATATATGTATATATATATATGTATGTATTAATTATATATTTTATATACATATATACAGGGTGACCCATTTTAACTTCCCCACCGGATTATCTTGAAAGGAATGCACTTTCTGAAAAAAAGTTTCAGATATAAGTTTTAGTATTTTTCCCTGGCTATTGAATGGCGATATTGAATTTGACCTCGATTGTGAATGTGAAGGTCATTTAAAGGTCAAGTTAATTTTTTTAAATGGGAACCACTATTTTTTATTACATATTCTTGTAGCTGACTTCAAGAGCTTTCCAAAACACTATAATAAAGTATTTTTTTATTAAGTATTTTCCGAGTTATAAAGCTTGAAATAATTTCATAATTTTACTTAAACTGTAAAATATCTCGTAAAATATTTACTTTTCGATGACCTTACCTCAATACTTTTATGCACAGAATAATGAGAGGAACCAATTGGTGTCAAGAAAACACATAGTTGTTTTTAAGAAAAAATATGCAATTTGTAACTAACAATTACATATTTTTTCTTAAAAACAACTATGTGTTTTCTTTACACCAATTGATTCCTCTCATTATTCTGTGCATAAAAGTATTGAGATAAGGTCATCGAAAAGTAAATATTTTACGAGATATTTTACAGTTTATGTAAAATTAAGAAATTATTTCAAGCTTTATAACTCGGAAAATACTTAATAAAAAAATACTTTATTATAGTGTTTTGGAAAGCTCTTGAAGTCAGCTACAAGAATATGTAATAAAAAATAGTGGTTCCCATTTTAAAAAATTAACTTGACCTTTAAATGACCTTCACATTCACAATCGAGGTCAAATTCAATATCGCCATTCAATAGCCAGGGAAAAATACTAAAACTTATATCTGAAACTTTTTTTCAGAAAGTGCATTCCTTTCAAGATAATCCGGTGGGGAAGTTAAAATGGGTCACCCTGTATATATATATATATATACATATATATATATATACACAAAAGTAAATTAAACGCGTTATATAACGTGTTGAAGTTTAAAAGAACGCGAACAAAATCTGTAGGCGTAAAAAGAAAAATGTAAAAAGATTCAGAATCACTGTGTTACGTAGTATTTTAGTTCGTGTGCTCTTTATGTAAACAACAATAGGTGAGCTTCAGTTTAATATATTGTTCATGACCTTATCATGATATTTTTCTTAACTTACGGGTAAATTGGCTTCTTATGCAGTTCGGATTGAAAGTATCCACGGCTGATGGATCGTCCGTGTAAATGATATTAACAATATCATTGCCGATGTGTCTTTTCCTTTCGAGCTGCTGCGGATTGTCTTTCGAATACGGTAGCATCGTGCTAACGTGATACATAACTTCGTGACCAGCATAAACCGTGTAATAACTTTCCTTGCCCGTCATATCCCCTGAAAAATGAAACGTGCGAGTAGAATCGTGGAAGTAAGGAAGAGATTTCCTTTGGGTTTCTACGAGTTTATTTATATCACGAATACAGAGCAGAAAATCAAAAGAATTACAAAAAATTGAAGAAAAGTCTCGTTTACTTGTGTTTATCGATATTTTAGTATATACGTACATATGTTATATTACTGTTATATTCATAAAAAAAATATGTTGATGAAAAATAATCAAACGGTTCGTTAGTTGGAAGAATTGGCGAAGGGACAGAAAATTTTCAAATCCTATCAGTGTAACAATTCGAAGAAGCAAGTGACGATTGCAGGTCTCATCTGATTGCAGATCTCGAGTTTACACTGCCAATATCCATGTCATCAAGCGTACCTTTCACATCCAAGCCGCCCCTATATTTGTCCCAACCTTTGAGCCGTATCCTCTCACCCAGGATTTCCAGGAAGCTCTCGAAGCCCGGACTACCTCTTTCTACGAGCAATGAGAAATGTTCCTCAGGAATCGATAGCGCTATCTGTTATCACTTAATTTCCCATCCCAGATGGGACCTGTCTTTTGTTCTCGCCGACACTTCTGACGGGCTTACCGTTAGACAACATCTCGTCGTCGGTGGTCTGGCCCTCCTTCGCGTAGATTACACCAAACTTGAAGTTCACCGAGCCTTCTTGTTCCTCCAGCAGCAACAGATCCTGTGAAAGATGTCATTGAATTAATCCGTTAATCCTTATCCTCGAGCGTGAAATGGTAAATCATACCCTTGTAAACGTACCTTTTGTAGCTCGGGTGTAAAAACTTCTCGCGGCACCTTGTCGAGTTTTTCCAGACTGAAGAAATTGCTGAAACATCAATAATAAATCATCCATTTGTTCCTTTCAGTTTGTGGAAATAGAGATAGTTACCTGAGAATTTGTCTGATAGTCATTGTTTTGTTTGCCGAATACGGCAACGATATTTTCTGCGCGCCCTACATAAAACATTGCTCAATTTACTACGATTGTATTCACGACTAATTTTATTTTCTTTGAGATACGAGTCTACCGGGGGATTGGATATATTACAAAAGCGGGTTGAGTTACGTCAAATCTAATATCTTTGCGTGTCATGCACAAACTGAATATTACAAAAAGATATATGAATATTAATTTAACATAAGCGAAGTTGTACTAATAAATACTTCATTAAAACGAAAGTTGTAAGAGGACTCCCCAAGATTCTAATATTGACGTGAAAAGAAGGGAAAGAAGGAAAAGAAAAAAAAATGGGAAAAAACAAAAAAGAAAGGAAAAGTTAAGAAAATAAATAATATTTCATAAATTTGTCTCAGCAGGGATCTCTTCTACTAAATTACCACATTCTACTCACGGTTCGCCTCCATAGAATAACTCTGTAATGCGGTACACATTGATCACCGACTTCGCTCGTGACTACCGAGAGAAAGAGAGGATTTCTCTCCTGATCGGAAGCGATATAATTTTGATGTACTGTACATAAATAAAAGTAATCAGTATTCGTCTATTGTAAGTGACTTTCGTAGTTCTTACGTCTACGAGCTATTAAAAAAAATGCAAAATATAATATTCTATGCATAAATTTTCATTAAATGTAACAATGATTAACTCGGTCGAGCGAATAAAGAACGTGAATCGATTTATGTAAATGGGACGCTGATGAAATTTTCCACAATATTATACGTGAAAAGAAAGTACGACTAAGAAATCAGAGTGCCCATGAGTCACGGGCAGAGATTTTAAGCAAAGTAATGCGTTAATACGTATATTTATTGTAATTTATTGTACATTGCAATGGTAATATTATGTTATAGATATGTTCAACGTTCAACTTACGTTTGCCCAAGAAGTATTTAAAATACCAACGCGTCTGGTACTCCGGATTTTCTAATATCGGTGTACTTGGCGATCCGAACATCTGTCGATGTAAAAATCGTTCATCATTACAAATATATATAATCCATGGCAGAAAGTGGGATAAGATGAAAGACGAAACGAGGTAAGAACGAGCAATTACGCGAAATGGGACGAATCTCGAGTGGCAGAAGAAAGAAGTTGATCGTTTGATCATTAAGCAACGCTTCCTCACCTCTTCTTTTTCTCCGGGAGAGTCTCCGTTCTCCACTCGAAATCTTCTGCCATTGTCGGCACCGTCCTGCTCGATCTGCGGCAGCTACAAAGACATTTTCGAGCGTCGCGATTAGCAAATACATAGCATAGAATGAGAGTCAGCATACTCCAGTTTCGAATTTGCGAATTGTAATTCCGAGGCCTCGAAAGATGTACGAATGTAGAAAATCTAAAACTGGACCTTAAAATCTTTTCATGTAGATTCTATATCTGTGATTTCGAGACTCCACGGAACTGAACGTAATCGAATTTTATTGAAAAATATTTATTCTCTCTCTCTTTACGAATCATTCCTCAAAAAAGATTTAGGACGTTTCGTCTCTGACTGAAAGTATCGGTGAAGCGCTGTGAAAGAATTGAAAGAACGTAAAATAAATTTCTAAAGGAAGAAAAGTTGGAAAATTAAGTATCTAAAATCCAAAGTCTTGAGAGAAAGAATCAAATTTCACGAAATTATTTATTTATTTATTTATTTAGTTATTTATTCTTCTTCTTCTTCTTCTTAGTTTAGGGGTTTGCCCTGTTATAACATTTATTTATTACTAATATAAAGTATACTCTTTTCATCTATTTTATTAAAAATTTATTAAAAATATATAATACATTATACTTTCAATGGAAATTCTATTTGATAGGTCTCTTAATGATTGAACGATTTAAGGGATTTTCTTTCTATTTTTTTGTAAAATTACGTCATGTCTCAACATATTGTGACATCGTATATTAACACGAGCGAATTCGAGTGCAGCTTCGGCGAACTATGCGATAAGCAAATCAATAGATAAACAGAAAGATAGAGGGAAACAATATAATCAGCTTACCGGACATGTCACGGATTATCATAGGGCACTCGTTCGTTTTATCGCAGTGTGATTAGCGTTTACCTTGCACAAATACTTGTGCATACGGTTAAGACCCTTGTAACAAGTAGAGCAAGGCTCTTACCTAGATATATGTATCTACTCTTTTCATTGTTTCCTTACCATTTCGACACTGCCGTAACATCGTCTCGACAGGACACCTCGTCTGGCTATCGCATCTGTGGTGGATCTGAAACACGGTTTTTCATCGTTTTAGATATAATCTGAGCTTACCGCGAGGATATAATTTTATCTCGGAGATTTTTCACAAGGCGCTTAATAAAGTTTACTCGTCCGTATTCGCGTGTAGGCGTAATGCGTTCCGCAAACACGTTTGATCCTCTAGGCATTTTTTTTTAACCAAATGACGCATTTATTCAGAAACAAATGACCTCACACAAATGTTTTTTTATAACTTCTTTCTACTATATATATGTGTATACGCATTCTTATGGAATCGTTCACACCAGGAAAGGCACGCCTCGTCCGCCGTGGTGAACGGCATTCTCGACCGAGAACACGTACGTTTTTCTATCAGCCTCACCGCGCCCTTCCGCGGTGCTTCCAACATATATTTATTATAGATATTTGCTATTTGAAAATTAAATACGTGCTAAATTAAAAACTACAATACAGAAATGTTATTCGAATTATCTGCTCCACTCCGAAATCGACGTTACAAATCGGTTTCTGTACTCGTAGAATGACTCAGACTGATCTCATCTTTTCATATTTTTAAATTTTAATTGACAGAAACTAATTTTTTTACCAATTTAAATCTCATTTTCCTTCATCTAAAATTATTATAACTTAGATTATTTTCAATTTAAGTGTTTCATTAGTTTTTTGTAAAGTACGAGTTCCTAAGAGAATCTTTTGAAAAATCCTCCTTGTTTATTTGTGCTATTTTTTCAGAATTTGAACTTGCAACTTAACAATCAAGATGTTTAATATTAAATGTTAAGAGATTGCAATAAAAAATATCTTTCTAAAATTTTTAAATTTTAATTTCTAAAATTTTTAACTAAAAAGAATTTATAATCTCTCATTATATAAAACTGAAAGTCGGTTGTGGGAATGTGCTTCTCGATATTCTTTTCCGTGCGGAAAATTAATGGGAAAACACATGACACGATAATTATCATTGATTTACTAAATATATGTCGATCAAATACAATCATCCCCCGGCGAGCGAATCGCGTCTACCTCATAGTGTGAACGTAATATACGATGGCACCCTTCGTTCGCCGACTCAATCCCTCTCGCGCTTCTCATTTTTCACGACATGAATATCTAGGTTAACGAGAAGCTACATCGAGGTCGAATTGGCCGGGTAATCGGGGAGAGGCCGTTACATGAAAGATACAAAGAGGAACAGTTATTGTTCAAAATTCAAGATTCGCACTGGGTCGCGCTGCGTTGCCTGTTAGATCATCATTTCAGCGACAAGGTTTATTGGTTTCTGAGTGAAGCAAATAGAGAAAGATCAAGCAACAAGTAGCAAATTACACTTTTTTTTTCAATAAAAGGTAATAAAAAAAGTCAGCGAGAAATTGAGACGAGTTCACGCGGCAAATAAGTCAAACAGCGAGAGAATTACTCGCTTATCCTCTTCAAAGAAGAAGGTAATGGGAACGTAATTGAGAAAATAAGTCAGCTAACTCGTTACTTGACTCGCAATTTTGGCGCTTCGCGCTAACATTCCGCGCTAAAGCAGAGATCACGCGTTAGAGCAACGTACACATGACTGGCACGTCGATGCAGCTGCCTAAGTTGCGAGGACGGCAGGATCGCCGCCACGCACACCGATCTGGATCTGTTCCTGCGTATCATCTCCTGGACGCTCAAACTAGGTCGCAATGATTCCTCCTCGCTGTCGCTGGTCGTGGTCGAACTGGCGACCTCGCCGCTCTCGCGTTTCACTTTGCGAGACTTGCTTTTCTCCATGGAAAGCTCCTTTGTCGATGATGACGAGGCTGAGACCCTCGCCGAGTGCGTTGATGACGCGGTTGACGAGGCAGTCCCGGAGGAAACAGTCCACAGTCGCGAAACGAGTTTGATATCCAAGCATAGCATTATCGCGCTGCGCGGAAGTTTTTTTTTCTTTTCTTTTATACGCGTGACGATGTCTCTGTATTATGTACAATTTAACAGTATGACTGTGCAACTACGTGGTTTTACTATTACATACAGTCTGTGCCACTAGGAGACTGACTTGGTACGTTCCCCTTTTGATAGCATCATCATCATCATCATCATCATCATAATGTCGCTGAACAGCCGGCGTTGACGGCGAGTGTCGGTACCCGCATCGTTGTGCGACCAAATTGCGACACGTCGCAATTGCCACACGTCGCAATGCGGTGAGGGTCGGTCAAAACCACAGGTGTTGTAGAGATTATTTGTTATTTGACGAATCTTGACTACGTGAGACTCGTTTTTGGAATCCCGTCGCTTATGCGCCACCGCTGGATGCTCTATATCTCGTAGCGTAGCACCCGAGGAATATCAATTACAGAGAATTACGCCTCTTGTGCCGTGTGGTAATTTGAACTCTACCTCTCTTGACATTTAGATAGATCATCGAAGTTGGTGGGCGATATCGAAGAGAAAATCACCAGTATGTACACAGAAATGATCTATCGCGATCTAACGTGTCTCATGTCTGTGTATGTTTAAATAAGCTTCTTCTGTGATCCTTTAAATACTACGGGATAATGTGTTGGATGCACTTACACTTATTGTCAATAAATAATATACGTCGCAACTAGCAAATAATTGTCACACCTGTGTCACGGCAGGTAATTGTACGTACACCGCGATATCGAAGTCAAATAGATATGACGGCAAGCGACAAAGTATATTTTCTAAAGTATAATGGTATGTAAAGTGAGATAAAGTAAAACTAAAGTAAAATAAAAACTTGGAAAACTGTATTTTTTTAATTCTATACGAAATAGGTAGTTCCCATAAAAATAGATATTTTTTTAATTATTATCCTTTTCTCATTCTTCAGATTCTAATAAGTGAAAGTATTTCATTCATTTAATCAAAGATTCTCAATTAAACTTCACATCTATATTTTCTTTAATTATGGTAGAGTGGTTTAAGTTAATTTCCATTTGATATAACATTAATTATACATTAAAAATAAGCTAATTGTTAACTCTGTCCAGTTTTATGTGTCTGTTTGTTAAGAATTTTTTCATATTGAAAGATAATGTTTTGTAATAAAACCATTAATAAAAACATAAGGATTTTAAACTTAGGTTAAATGTACGCATACGAATATATTTTCATCACGAGGAATAGCCAACTGGAAAACTCCCCTTCTCTGCAAATTCAGTTAAGAACCAAACGCGTGGGTCTCACATTAAGAATATTGATTCTCAAGATTCACAACGACATTCTTACAGTCTTATTCCGAACTTGAAAATACTTTATTTCAAACAGCAGAAAAGCACGATATATACAATGCGACCTTTACTCTTTGCTTTGAATGCAAAAGGTGAATTCAACAACTCTGAAATATAATTAGAATTCTTGAAAGAATTGGATTAAAAATAACGCAGTTACAAGGAAGACTAGGCGAGACCAGCATCTGATTAAGGAACTAAACTTAAACAAACAGTCAACAGTCAAGAAAGATTTGCGCTCAAAACGGTGTAAAGAAATGGAACGCCTACGTCAAGAATGCTACAAATAGCTAGATTTGAATGAATAACTGAATCGAGTTCATGGATAGACTCTATGTACGCGCGGTCGTTCATCTCATAGTTATTTCATCAGACATCGGGCGAAGATATCGATACCGTTGAAACAACCTTTTACCTTGCCAAACTGTCCAATATTCGTGAGACCGCCGTGATAAGCGATACGTCAAAGATACGTCGGTACACACAGGTCTTATGTCCTACCTTCGATAAACAGCAGCATTTTCTCTTTCGATTTTCTCCTATCAATCTTCCGACCTTATCGAAATGCCGTGCATGTGGACACTTCGAATGGCCGACATTTGTATTCGAATGATTCGCGGTATCGATGATAACGATGGAAAAATAGCCATTGGCGCCATCAATTTTATTTCCTTGATCTCGCGATTTTCGCAATCGAGAAGCCCTGGTTGAAGGACAACGGATGTTGTCTGACGGATACGGCGATTCGATAACCGAGCATGTGAAGCTTACTGTTGTACATACATGTAGAGACATGTAGAAGTTACGCCGGCACTGAGTCCTCGTAACTGCATTCCGTAAATTCTTACGGGCAAGTGTCGGGTATCGCGGAATATTGGCTGTGGGAAATATCGAAGGTGTCTTATACACTTTTTCTCTATCTTCACATCGAAATTTTTCCGGAAAATCCACGGGCGAGTGAAGATGCTCCTAGGACGTGCGCGTTATCGCGTGGAAAAATCGGGAATTCAAATTCATTCGGTAAATCAAATCGACAAGCTCTGTTTATGGGACGATTTGTTAGTTTAGCGAAAAATCTTTTACGTAAATAGTGGGAAAGTGATGAGCTTCTATTCTTCTCAGTTTCGGTTTCACGTGAAATTTTGCGAAATCTTTGTCACCGTACCACATGATATGACAGTAAGATACGTTCGTTGTGTCACGTCGTCCTCTCGAACGAGATCAGTTCTTTTCCGCAGCGGAGTGTGAAAGGATCAAGTAAAGCGTTTCACGATTCTCAAAACGGGTTAGAAGTTTCTTCAGAAACAACCTCGCTATTCAGTCTTGGCCTTCCCCACTAACTTTCTATGAGCTTTCCTCCCTTAAAAACTTACTTCTAAAGAGATAAAAACTTTACTTCGTAAAACACTTACCTTAATTATAGAGCTTAACTTTTTTAGAACAATATACACTTTGCGACATTAAACTATGATTAACGTTACCCAATCAGTTCTTGAATGGATTACTTTTTATATATTTCCTCTCCCCCGCCCCCCAGAAAACGTTTATTATTTCCAATTCTTCTGAGCAAAATTAACCGAATTAAGTTTGCGAAGTTTCATGAATCTTGATAAAAGATTAATTTGCTAAGTGAAGATCTTATCGATACTTTATTCCGCGAGCGCCGATGTCGCAGATAGATGATATATTTCTTCTTTCCGGAGACAACAGTTCGGAGAAATGTTATCAATGTTTTAAATAGCGCGGCATGCCATAAATCGACTAAATGTTGCGCGTCCAATCGTTAAAAATCATTCGCAACTCCGATTACGAAGCTGAAATGAGATCGTGCTTCGAAAGCAAATTGCACGACAATGTTATTGCGAGTCCATAGTTAACTTCGCCGCAATGTACGTACAATTTTTTGTGACATATTACATCTAAAATTTAAAAAATTGAATTAAATTTCGGATTTAGATCGTCACATGCAATCGTTTTTCTAAGTCAAGTCTCTGCAACACACTGGAAGAAGTATAGCAGGGCTGCCTGGTCCGGGCGCGAAGAACACCACTTGCGAAACTCGGCGGCACTGAACGCACTCCCTCGAGTCTCGGGTCCGCAACCCCTACTGTTGCCGCCGCCGCCACCGTCGCCGTCGCGTCCCGCGGCGAATCTTCACGACCCGACGCGTAACGTAGCAGCCCCCGCGAGACGGTAGCAAGTTGCTCGCAGTGACATGGCGACTCGACGACTGGCGCCGCGTCGACGAGTTCGTCGGTCCCCACGTCCACTCTGTTTCTTCCTTCCCCTGTCTCCTTCTATTTTGTCATCTTCCACCCCTCCGCTACCGTCCCTCCCCCCTCCTCCTCCTCCGCCTCACCTTCATTTATCTATTTGTTCCTCCATGTACACACGCGTACACGGGGTCCGAGTGTCCTATCGCGGTACCGTGACGTGTGTCGCCATTACTCGTGCCCGGCGTATCGATGCGCGACCCTTCGCCACGATTCGGCGGGGACGGCGTCGGTACGGTGACCCGTATTCTCGCCGGCAACGGGGCGACACGGTGCTCCTTCAATCTCCGTCGTTGGCCCGGCGACACACCCCCTCCCACGCTCTTCAAATTTTGGCACCCAAACGCCGTTCGAACGAGATGGGATTAGGGCACGACTGTGCATTTAGAACTGGCGAATTAGCACAACCTGAGCGTTAATCAGATTCTCTTACCGCCATCGGCAACGTCCTCGTGAAATGTAAATAGCTCGAGAATTAATTCGGATTGTTACGCTAGATAACGCGATAAAGTTTACGCGGTGCTTTGTACGGGGAGGAGTATTTGACAATTGCCCAAGGAGAACAAAAAGTCAAAATAATGTTGATTTGACGTCATATTGACTAAATTATGACAAAAGAATGTCATGTTTTAGTCATGATTCGGTCAGTATGATGTCAAATGGCAATTGACATTATTTTGACTTTCTGTTCTTCTTAGGAATATCTCTGGTCATATGTTACACGCAATCCAATTTGCTCTTCTCCATAAAGCAGCTTCATAAAGTATCCAATGTCAATTTGATGTAACCAAAAGATGATGGTGTTTTGTCATGATTTGGCCAATGACATCGAATTGACATTATTTTGACGTCATATTGACTAAATTATGACAAAAAATGTCATGTTTTAGCCGTGATTCGGTCAATATGACGTCAAATGGCATCAAATTAACATTATTTTGACTTGCTGTTCTCCTTAGCTGTTGCCAAATCTAGAAAAGAATCCGTTTTTTTATGAACTCGAAATAATTATACGAAAATTTTATAACACGTCCGACAGAACTGTTTAACGTAGCGAGTTAAATGGCATTGTTAAATTCAAAGGTTTGAATAAATAAGGGAAAGCTTATTCCCCTCAGTTTAATTGAAATGAATATTACTTTGACGGAATATTAAAAACGTTTCATGTTAAATATACTACGAAATTATGTACATATGTTACAAATGTTGTATATTCTATTATATTCTCATTTGAAAAGGCAACGACCGTAAACTTTGATTAAATCTTCCACTCTCTTTTTCTTTTTACATTGAAAATGTATTTTGATGTTTTGTTGCAGAAAAAGACCACATGTTACAAATTCTTAGACATATCCCTAAATTCTTCGATTACAACTTAATCTTTGTATTGATAATAATTAAAATAAACTAAAATAAACTTTTTCCAGTTTCTTCCATTCTATAAAACGTTAATAAATAATCTTATATAATTATTGTAACTAATAATTCTAATTTATATCTCTTTCTGAATAAAAAGGAAGGTTCTCCAGTAATTAATCCCTAAAACAATACACATGTCATCTTTAATATACACGTCATCATAATGTCTTTTAGATGTTTTTAAGACGTCATAATGTTCTTTGGCTAATTTATACTATAAGAGATATCCATTTCTGCCACTATAGATTAACACTTTAACTTACTTTCTATTTTTTTCTAGTAAAAAAAATTAGAAAAAGTAAGTATACTGACATTCGAGTTGGTCTGATAATGAGATCTGTTGGAGTAGATGTGGACATAAATCGCTCTTACATAACAGGCTAAATAAGTATGATTTACGTACATCGTTAAGGACAGTATACATGATAGAAATGATACTGACGTGTTGATTTTTTTTCATTTCATGTAAATTTAATTTTATAATAGAATTACGATACCATAATAATTTTTCTTCACATTTGCTACAATTTCCCAAGAAACACATCGCAAAATGACGTCATATTGATCAAATTTACATTATGTTTTAATCAATATGACGTCATTTTGCACTGTAATGTGTTTCTTGGGTTATCGTAATTTTTATCAGCCGCGTATTATTCCAGTAACTCAACTCAAAGAGAACAAGAAAGTTCGTCAATTTGATTATATTATACAAATTATGACAAAAAAATGTCACGTTTTGGTCATGATTCGATCAAATATGACATCAAATGACATCAAATTGACATTGAATACTTTATAGAGCTGCTTTATGGAGAAGAGCAAATTGGATTGCGTGTAACACATGACAAGATATTCCCAAGGAGAACAGAAAGTCAAAATAATGTCAATTTAACGTCATATTGACTAAATTATGACAAAAAAATGCCATTAAAAATTGACATTATTTTGACTTTCTGTTCTCCTTGGACTCGTCAAAATATTCTCTCTACTATACATTCTCTATTGCATATCCCACGTATGGCGAAAAGATATCTTTGTATTAACATTAACAAAATTGACTCGAAAATTTGCATAAATGTTGTAATTAACGAATGAATTTCCTTGATTTAGTCGCACAGTATTGGATAATCGTAACAGACATAACGACGGAGCGTCGCTCCGATGTCTGTTTTTTCTCACGCGATTTAGACCTCCAGCTTTCCGAGACGCGTGCATCGAGTTTTCTGTTGACGGTTTATCGACTCCCGATAAGCTTCCAGTTGGTTCGTCCAACCGGCGGTTTCTTATCGACGATTACAAAGATGGTAGGATTTCACCCCGCGCGATGCGACAATGGATACGCAGATCAGCTGCGAAATCATACTGGGACATTTGATAAAATCGTACGGACGTGCGTCGGCGACAGATGCGTCGTTTATTTTAAATGTAGAAATGAATCGAGAGCGACAGATAAGTGAGCATTATAGTTATCACATCGCGTCAGCCGACTGGCGCTATAAAAGAAGAGGGATTGTTAAAGTTGCACGACTTATAGGGCGCTATAAATAATGGAAAGAGCGATTATCGATTACATGTAATCATACTTTCTATGCACGAACAAGTGGATTGTTAAGTGCACAGAATGTTCTTGAAAGTTGGCGATACATATTTTTATAGCACGTAGATCTATTTTTAAAACATCGAAAAAAGTTCGTAGAAACAAACTTATAGCCATAGATATAATACCCCTTAGCTTCGAGTTATAAACAGTCCTTTGTACCGTGAAAAGGCCGAAGTAACAGCCAAAATTGCACTCGGCTGTACACCGTATTTTCACAAAGAGAGAGAGAGAGACCCTTAAACTGTAACCGTCATTAAAGCAAGAGCCTTTTTAGATCAAAGGCGGGAGAAAATTTTACTGATTACAATAGCGGCCGCTCATTAAAATGGCGATGGTTGTGTGATTTTTTGTAGACGTGTTCTGCGCTTTTGCGTGCAACTTCGATCAAATTTTTTCTGTTTTGTGTCAGCTTTTTCTATTGAATTTTTTGAAACCGCGGAGAATTTCGCAATTTGAATGAAGATCTTATTGTTTTACTAAAAGAAACCTCAAAAATGCAGTAAATAGACTCGATTATTTATTTATTATTATTACTTACTTTTCCGATAGGAGTGTGTAAAATTTGTCGGTGTGTAAAATTTTTTAATATGAACTACTCACTTCAATATGTAAGGTAATATGTCTAAAGTTGGTCTGCTAACTCATATTTTTATCTAGAAAGTATCTAGAAAGCTGTATAAAATGTGCTATCGACGTGCAAATTGGCAAATATTTTTGTCGTTTATTACTTTACTTAAGCGCACATTATTCAAATGTGGATATGCTATGTAATAAGAGAAATAAAATAAGTTCTGAAATCTTGTAATTTTTTTCAAAATTTGACAAATTTGATTTAACCCTCCCCTCCCCTCCAAATTTAACCTCCTTTAAAAATCATCCTAAAAACGCAAGTTTACAGTTATTTTTATAAAAGAAAACTTTATAATTCTTTTGTTTAAAAAATGTAAGAATATTACGAGAAATAAATGTATAAATAAATAAAAATACAAATTTATACAAATAAATGTGTGAATGAAACATAAAATAGAGTACGAGTTAAATTATATTATCAATTTAAAAAGCAAATCAAGTTCATTCTTTTAAGCAAGTATCACAAATAAACTAATTGGATCTCGTAAATTGCAACGTAGCTCACGGTATAACGGGAAACATTTTGTACATCGTATCTATTACTCGCATAAAAGAAGGACCAAATTAGGAACATTTGTCAACTCTACATGACGACTGCTACATCCTCCTGAGATAGAAGATCAGATTCCAACTAACAATCTACCATTAATTTGAATATCTAAGATAATACAACATATTTGAAGTAAGAACTATGCTTAAACTAATGGGCTACCAAACTTTGACGTTGCAAGAACTCGCGGCAACGAGGAACACAAAAACAGAACAAGCTGAAACGTGTCTGCTCACTTATTAAACTCTTATAACGGACTAAAATAGCGTCACTGCACATGTTTCACCGGTTGTCGTTTCAATTGCAACGATAAGAGTTGAGAAGGAGTTGGAGGGCGGAGCGGGGAGGAGGGTCAATTTAGGAAACACATTTGAGGGAAACACATTTGAGTGCATTACCTTATTATTAGTAGTTTTCCACTTTGCTGTGTTATCTAATTTGAAACGCGGTTACGCAACTAATAATAGGTATATGTAAATGGACAGTCATCGTGTCGCTGTAGTTATGAAATGTTTAGAGGTAACTATTGTAGACTCCTGTGAAAAGACATCTAAATGCTTTTAACTTAATAACAGAAAAGACGGTGTGTTTCACAAACATGCGAAGCTTACGTACAACATATTCTTATCGCGGTCGGCGTTCGCGAAATACGCATCCGGGAGATATTTCGAGAACATACAGGGAGAATGCGTAATGTCGTTAAATTTTAATAATTTCGTTGAATTTAATAATTTTAATAAAAATCTTGCAGATTCGAATAATACTGAATTGCAAGAATACTTATCAATTAGAGAAAAAATAAAAAAGAGATTATTATATATCTCTATCTTATTTTCTGAAATTATTATACATATATCTCATTTGAATAAACGACATTGAATCTTTTTCCTCAAATTTGCTGTAGCTGTCGCGAAAGGTACACGTAATAGTGTCAACAGACGTGATTTCCACGAAAATGACGATATACTGCCGAGAGATCTAACCGATTACCATGAAAATACTGATACAGTTAATAGATTTATGCTGCTCCTTCCATGAAAATAGTGAAGAGGCAACGTTTATATATTATGCAGTTTTTTATGTTGAAAAAGGGCGATGTATCAAAAATGTGAATTTAACCAAGTTAACACGATTTAATATATGCAAACATTACTCGGGAGATGGAACGATATTTTCCGACGACAGAATTAACAGATATCACTTTCGGGATATTTAGAGATTTCTATTCCGCAAACTTTCCATCAAATTCCGTCCATCTATCCTTTGTGTCGAGTTTCGGATGTTATCCACGCACGAAAAGTACGGCAAACCTAAATGTGTGCCGTTGATTACGTAAATTGAAACCCGTATACAATTACGGAGATACGAAAAGAGGACGCATCTCGAGCGCGCATGGTCGGTTTACGGCGATAACAGAGCTGACCAATGTAGTTTCGCGGATAATGCGCGTAAAAATAGACGCGGAAAACCTCGTACGACTTGGAAACTATTAGCAATTTATGTCGCAGTTCTCTTTCTTTTTATATTCTTTATTCTGTTTTGTCGGTATGTCGTTATAGTTACCTTGCGCGATACACGTACCACCCCTCTCCCCTTCATCAATTAAATCATTTATTTTGAAAATGATACAAAAAAGTGATCCTAAAAAATGTAACTTACTCAATAAAAAAAAAAATTCTTGTAACGTGCTATTCGCAAATGAAACGGACCAGCAGTCGAGTGTTTTTTAGGTTAAAAAATATGAAGCGATGGAGGATGCTATTGCTGGAATGGTGCGACTTTGTGGGAAAGACAGAAAGGTAAAAAAAATGTCTTCTATACACGTCCATCTTAATCACGCTGACAAATGAAAAACACACGCGGAACTTTCTTTCACAAAGAAAGCGACAGCGGCAGCATTCTTATGACGTACTGTCGTAGTTTTGAAGCTTTGCACAAACATATATTATTGCGCTCTACGCCGTATAGTATTTTCATATTATTTCTGAAGCTGAGAAAAAGCATGCGATATAAGTGGAAAAGTACATTTTCACATAGAAGCAGATACGACCGCAGCGGTTTTCCTTTTTGCGCATAAAGATGATTAGTATGCACACGTATACATGTATACGTTAAACCAACTCAGGAAATTGCTAGGTGCATGTTAACATGTATTATACACGCGTTTTCATTTTGGTATAGAAATTGGTCGAGCCTTTCAACGTACGTACCGCGAAAATTGTGATTCTGCTTTCTTCCGACGGTTGATGGCGATTTTAAAAAAAGGGAGGGAAATTATATTAACATTTATGAGAATTAACCTCGACGTTTCTTTCTTGACGTGAATGTAAAAAAGGCAATAAGAACGGAAAAAAAATTTAAAGCAAACGTATAATGAGTTTATACAATACTCTGTTACACATACACACACCTACAATACTGTATAATGAATTTATACAATACTTTGTGATAAAATAATAAATGTAAAATGAGAAGTTTTTCTTGATTTCTTTTTGTTATTAAGAAGGATTCGATTTTCAATCCTTTTCAATTTTCCTGATCAATTTTTGACAGATAATTGATTATTATCTATCTAATTGAATATTATTCTTAAAAGTTGCAGTTTCAATATTTTTATATATTTACTTTATTTACAATTGCTCGTTTACTGTAAGCTACCATCAAGTTATCCATGTAACATACACATAATGTATACGTTGCACATATGTGTATCACGCTCGCGTAAAGCCTATATTTATAGCCTCGTGATGAGCGCGACAAATTCTGATGTATAAATATTTACCATCGCCATCAAACATCTATCGGCTGAAAGGGTTAACGACCTGGAGTCATTGAAGCTACTGAAGTAGGCAGAAGGGCATATTAACTCGCGCGTGTCAAAGCAGTCGGGATTCTCAGTATCCTCCAGTCTGCGACGGCCAGGACGGCGCGTCGTCGCTACCTATAAAAGTCTTGTTATGCATCGACAAAATCGATATACTGTGCTTTCGAATGCGGGCCACCAGCGGTGACGTAATTGAACGATATACCCCGCGGTCATCGAAAACGCTCGAGTTCTTCCGCGACCATAATGCCGTCGGTTTAACACCCGATACCGACTCTCTCCACCTGGCTGACCGTGTAATGCTGTTTTTCCTCGCGGATTTTTTTTCCCCGCTCCCTTCTCGCTCCCTTCGTCGCCGCCTCATCTCGCTTCCCTTATGTGCTCCATATTTCCGCCTCGCCCCGGTGCCCCTACGTTCGATCGAGATGCCGCGGTCGACTTCCACTCGGTCGAGCGTGATCGAGATTGATCGGCTTGACACAAAAGAGCGGCAGCGGACACTCGGCCCAGAGTCCAATGGCAAAAGGGTTAATTATAAAGAGCGAGGCACCGAAATCCGATATCGCGGAGCCACTCGCCGGCGATATCGCGTTGTTATTGTTGTCGTAATTCCTCTCGGATTAATATCAGTAATGGGATTGTCTCTAGACCAGTCGCTTTCGCGACTAATACTTTATGGGCTGCTGGCACAACTCTCACGATTGCTTCCGCGAAGATTCTCGTCAAAGGATAACAATATTCGCATAATTTTGAGAGTTATTTAAATACAAAATGTACGGTTGTGTGCAATTAAAAACTGCATCATTAACTTGACGATGTTGACGCAAAGTGAACATGCATGGATTTATTTTAGACTTTTTTCCCTCTTCGCTTCGATATCTTTACTATGCTTTACTTTACAATAAAGTGTTTTCTCCAAGCAGACTAAGAAACCTTTCTCTAGATAATACAACGGGATCGATATCTCAGGGGCAACATTTCCGAAGTTGTTCCGAGTTTATCGATTGAGGAGTATCGACGGAATTTCGATGAGTCGAGGTTTTTTTCATCGTTTCCTTGCACGGATTATCAAAAATGTATAAACAAACGCACAAAAGGAAGTCTTTCCGCTGACATTATAACATCGTGACGCCGGGAGGAGCCTTTTTTACGGCGAAATATACCTGCTTTCGGTAGTTTACGCGTCTTTGCAGGGAGAGTTAATCTCATTATCCCGCAGGGAAACGAAGTGGATCATAAAGAAGGCGGTGTCTCGCTTGAACGCTTCGTTGGCGGATAAAGCAATTAAATTTTGAACGATCCAGGTATGACACGAGATCTCGTGTGTGTAACACAATAGTCGAAAATAGTAATACATAATAATTTGCTAGAACAACGAATGGAACATTCTCGCTGCTACGATGTTGTAATGTAATATCCTAATTGTAATACGTTCACAACCGACACAATTGAATAAACATGAATCATAAAACGTTATTGTAAATTATACCTAGCTAATTACGTCAACCACAGTAATGAATCGTGTCGCTGTTGAATATTCATCGGTGCTTAATAACAAAATTTGTTAACGAAATTTCTTTTCGTTCTATATCTCCCTATTCGTAGAACGGAAACCGTTCCGTTTTTCCGATACTCGGCAAATTGAACGTTAGGGACTGCGTATCTCTTTTTCCGGGAATACTGCATCGCGAACGGAGTTTCCTCCTCTTTTTCATCTCCATTAATTGCTATATTTCTTTTTATTCGAAAGATAAATCGAAGATTACGTGGCGTATTAACAATCGAAAGCGCGACTCGATTACATCACGAGAACTTTCTTCGACGCGGAATTAATGTAGACACGCTTCGGTCGTTAAGAGGAGCTAATTAATGCGCTTGTAGTTGGCATGGTATTAAAAATCGATGTCGAAGATGCGAACGGGCGAGCGCCGCGCGCATTCGCGAACGATAGCGCGGCAGTCTTTGCACGTTAACTTTGCAAATTGATCAGAAATAATGGGGTGGATCCCGAGGGAAGGGACCGTCTATCATTTCGGTGTATCTTTATGGCACACTGTATCTGGCACGTGCCCGGCCGCGTGCAGCCGAACGATATGCCAAGAATAATCCGCCGCGAATTCTTCTCTCTCTCTCTCTCTCTTCAAGGACCCCTTCAAATTATTTTCAACCAGTCGCTCGTAAATCGTACAGCGTTACGAGTCGCTCATAACCATTTAATGCACGTTGTATCGCAGATTTACGTACGTCGTCGTCTTGGAGATTAAAGAGCGTCCGTCTTGGATTTTACTGCAATCCGCGCGCTCGTTGCTCGATTATCGTAGTCGGCTTTATCGTGTATCGATGGCATTCGCACGATCGGTTGACTTTAGTTCAATTAAGAAACACGGTTAACGTTCCATTCGATACTGATCAATCGAGCAATCGAGATTACGAAACTAATTAAGTTTGAAAGTGATCACCCGCTCGAATGCTCGCTAATTAAAAGTTTCCATCAAATTCGTTTCGGGACATTGTTGTGCAAATACGTCAATATGATCGCACGAATGTTCGATGATTTCGTTTTGAAAATAGAAAATAGACGACTTGTCAAGATCGAGCAAAGTTTTCAAAATGCTAAAAATGTACGATGCGTATTTTTGGCAAAATAATGAAATATAAACTCGCACGTACTGATAATTACGAAAATTCTATGTCGAAACTCGCACGTATTTGATAATTACGAAAACTCTCCATCAAATTTCCAAGGAAACTTCAATCATTAAGAATGTTACACGTTCATATTATGAGAAAAAGTTAATTGGAAGAATTCTTTATCGGAGCAATAATATTATTAATTGGGATACTTTTGAACGTATGTTCGTCATTCGAATATTCTGCAAATTATTCACATATTGATCGTGTCTTTAAGTATAATTGCATGTGCAAGTAAATGAAGTAATCAAGGCGAAGGAAATTTGAAAATCTGACGAAAGTGTCGGTTAATACAAGTGAGAAAATTTAATTGATGGTTATGATACAGCTAATATTACCTCTTTCTTAATCATAAACTTGTAAATAATTAAGAGAGAAAAAAGTGCGATAAAAATGTTATAAAAACCATAGCCTTAATGGTTGTATTTTAACGACGAGACGTAGCATGATAAAAGTTGCATTATAAGTTTACATTCTCAAGCGATAATTTTAATGTTTAACGTAATTTTCTTCGATGATCAACAATTCATTTGCAATTTGCAAATTCCGGAGCGGAAGGCTCAGAGCTTTGTCTCATCTCTGTGATTAAATAATTAAGCGGAAGCGGACTTGTATATCGCTCGCCGGGGATCGAAACTCTCCTCCTCATCAATCAATATCAGCGGGCGACAGCGGCGGTCGCGGTAAACCAATTGCGAGGACCGCGATTGTTCGGCTTTATGTCGGATTGAATGATTCGCTTGTATCTTCATGCTGTCTTTAATGCTCTAATCTCAGAACCATTAAATTCCCAAGTTCGCGGTAGTATCTGTTCCAAATACAAGGAAATCCAAGATGAAGCACACAAAATTGATTTTGCTAAGAAGACTGTTATATGATACACACACAAGCTTCTGCAAGCTCACGCCTCGTATAGTTTACTGTATCAAGCAAGTTCTTGGGATTAAGACCGAAAGTTTCAATTTCTTATTCTTAAAAGTTTTTCTTCGCTCTTTTCTACTGCTGAATAATTCGCAGATAAAGTTTATTAGAGCAGCAACTTATTTTTTCCTTGTTCCTAAAAATTATTTACTAATTTTTTTTAATTTTTTATATTACATCCAATTTGCGTCTATTTTTTATTTAATGTATATTTAATTTCTATCATTCCTCGAGAGAGCAAAAGTATTGCTTTATTTTATATTATTTAATTATTCATGTTTATCGTAATTACGCGCGCATTACCGCTCTACGACGATAATTTCAAAATCAAATCAGCGAAGATAAAGATAAAAATAAGCAATTTCCTTTGTGATATTCATAGATACGTTAGTGGTTGCAATCAAAAGACGCCTACAAGCATGCGGGAAAGGTCTGCTATCTAAGAAAATTGATAATCCAACGTTTGCTTACTTCGTGGTCCATGGTAGCACCTTGTTGCCTTCCAAACTAATGCTTCGCAGCTCGTACTTGGTCCTGTATCGCATCGGTGAAGCGGGCACCGCGTTTGCATGAATAACATTTTTCATGCTCTTCGTAGTGGGTCCGGAGAGCGCGTGTCTTCGCACGGACGTGCCTTCCCTCGCCGGTTGATTGATCGTCCATCGTGGAGAACTCATTTTCGATATCACTCTGTCACGCCGTTGTTGTTCACGATCCGGTTACGCGACCTTTCCCCATGTCTCCCGATCGTCAGAACGAAAACGAATGGCCGGAGTGATGTTTTATGTTTACGCGTTACTCCTGTTTCTTACGTTCGCTGCTAGCGAAAATTTTCCACCGAGCAATCCCGGTGCGTCCCGTGAGCAGCGAGTCCTTTCGCAACGAGAAAGCTCTTTCAGCCGGCATAATCTCCTCTCACGAGAAAGTTTATCCTCGCCAGATCCGGTTCTCTGCAAAGATCCTCGGTAACTCCGCTCGGAGGCGGCAGCATCCCAACTCGAGTTTCTCGAACAAACGTTTATAGGATAAACACAGATCCCTTTCAGTTACAAGCGGCAAAACGATTGCCGAAACAGTTTTCGTTTAAGGAGGGTTTCGCCTCGATCACGTATAAACAAGCGATATTTTCTCGTTTCTTTCGAAAGTGGCTCGCAGAGAATTCGTCGAAGGAAACCAGTTCGTTGATCGAGTCCGTCTCTCTGTCCGTCACGGAGAAAGATACCGTTCTCCTCGGCCACTCGTATCGCCGCACTCACGTTCTTCGGCTTCTTCGCGGTATCTCGCCAAGAGCGGCACCATCGTCTCGGCAGCTTCTTCCGGTCTTCCTCCGGTGCGAGCGTCTCGGTATTCTCGTCGAATCTACTTTCCGCGCCCTCCCGACTGATCGCAAGTGCACGACGGGCTTATCCCGTACGACCGCAACTGGCCGCGCCGCTTTTCAACCCCACCATCCATCGGCGTCGTTCGCCACCATAACTCGCGCCGTCCGTTGCCGCTTTGCTCACCATCTAGCCCCACCATCGCTTCTCGGCACCCCACGTAGACACGTCGTCATCCCTCGCCGTGGATGCTCTCTTCTCGTATAGATCCTCTCTTCTCCCTTCGTCCCTTCTCATCGCGGTATCCTCCGTTCGCGCGCGAACGCGCGGCTATTAAACTATCACTCGCGCCTCGCCGAGTCAATTAACGGCCGTCGCGGATGGAGTCGATGCCTGTCATTCTGTATCACGATTATTGTTGAGAGAGAGAGAGAGAATCTCCTGTCCGTCGCACTTGTTTCTCTTTGATACTGGGATGTAAAGATTGCGCTATTGGAATTGTTTGCTACGATTTCTTTGTCACACTCCTTTCTTTGACGATGAATTAACAGAATAAAAGACAAAGGGCCATCTTGTCTGGGATTATTAGATCTAAAAAAGAATGATCACGTCGCATTTTGTTGATGAATACTACGTTTACGGTACTGGTGGAATTATAATTGGATTTAAGGAGAGAATTTTCGCATCACATCTTATATTAACATCGAAATCATTTTGTCAAAATATTATTCGGATTAAAAAGGATCTTTATGATGTCCTTTCACTTGATAAACGTTAATGTTACTTTACATAAGAGCAAGTTCTCCATCGCGGGAGAAGGAAATTGAGATTAACAAGCTTAGTTTCACAAATTCACAAAGTTACTCTCGGTTATTTGAGAACAGTGTCGGACTCGCATAAACGGGACGCGCGCGATGCGAATCGCGATTGTAGCTCGGGAAATTATTCGCGAGCCCTTCTGTGTTTCGAGCATGCAGCACGTAGCGTCTATGCGTCGCGAAGTTACCCGTGCGTGAACGATTGCCTACCCTTTAAACGAGTAATCGTGCACGAGCCCTTACTGCGCGTCAGTTATGCACGAGCTCACGCACCTGGGGATTCTCGTGGAGTCCTATCCAAGTTTGCGGTAAGAAGCAGTTTTTTTTTTATTTTTGCTATTTTTTATTCTTCCATAAACATGTGGAATAATACGTGTGTGTTACGTTTAATTAAACCTCGTAGAGAAATACAGGACATCAGAATTCGCGATCTTAATTTCGATAACTGATACGTCTGAATTTAGAGCTCGACTCGTGAACCTTTCTCTGAGAAGATAAAATTAAATTAATCCAAATTCCACCATTTCGCTGCGATCTTGTACCACCCGACGTTAAATGTCTTACTAATTAAACTACGTGTTGATTGTATAAATGAATTTTAATTGGCGTTACGCGGGAATAGATTGTGATCATCGCCTTCCCCACACGCACGTACGCACGCACGCACGCATGCATGCATGCGCACACATTGATGGTAGCAATCAATTGAAACTTCCTATTTAAATATGCAAATATGTCATAGAGTTTAATTACTATTAAAATTTTTACGCGCTGCAGCTTCGGCACGAGACACCGTAGGCATTAAGTTGCTATTGATCGTTTTTGCACGCTTCACATGCATGCGTTATAAAGGTAATCGCAACCTGATTGCGATCTGCTTGAGCTTGACACGCCTCTCTGTAAATAATTCTGTAAATAAAACAGAAATAAGGTGTCTAATACAAACGCTTTTATTCTACTCTTACATATCACGTAGGGTCTAACAAAGACTTTTTTATTTCATCGAATCTCGAGATCAATGTCGGATCGAACGTTTAAAAAAGAATTGTTTAAGGTGTACTTTGTGTGGGTAATTTCAATCATTAATCACGGAGTAACTTTGAATGCAATTACAACGTCGCTTCGAAACTCTGTGTTGCGAGAGAATTTCCGTGTATGGAGTATAACTTGTAATTAACATGCATACGCTTTAAAGCATCTATTCTATCCTTTTAAACACAGACGCGACAGCGGAGTCGCGCGACGTTAAAACATTTCGCAACGAGTACACTTTGAATAAAGTTTGACTAGTTTCAGACGTGGACGACGTCGCCCATTGTGCCGAATCCTAACGATTTATTACAAATATATAACGACAAGTAAAAATCCCGAGGTGACAAATGGAAATCGCGTTTGCGTCAACGCGCACGTTTCGCAACGTGCTCAAATTCGCGATAAATTAAACGTTAACGTTTGACATCAAGTTAATTTATTCGCAGTGCGATTTACTCGCAAGAAAATGACATTTAACGTGCGTCCCACGTCACGATTCTCGCTTACCTTTAAGCGACACGTGTCCCACGAATACACCGCCCCAACCCCTTTCGGAGTCATTTTAATATCGTATCGCGTTATACAGGTACGAGAGGGCATTGTGCATCAACGCGGCTTTGATCCGGTTGAAATCCGCACGCCTTTGAGATCCTTGAAAGAGAGCGAGAGCGATCGCCCGATCCTTTCAGGAAAACGCGTGCCCCCGCGGATCGGGAGCAAGCTCGGGAACGACCGTGGAAGACTGCTCGATTCACGGCCAAGATAATCCCGCGAAGGGTACGCGGGCGCGCGAGAAAAACGCATGCGTCGATCCGCCCTGCATGGTCGAAGAAGGAAAGTACATACGTACGTACGCGACCCTCGGACGGGCGAACTTGGTTTTCGGAAAAACAAGCATATATATCGTCGCGAGATCGAGCGAGACGGTCGGCGGCGCGCCTTATCGCGTCTTTTTCCACTGGGGGATCGATCAAGGAAGACATCGTAAAGCAATTATAGAGAGTCCCTCATGTGATCTGTTTCTTCTCCTCCTTCTCCCTCTCTTTAGTCTTCTTTTAATGCGACCTCGGGATTGTTCGCCGTGGTCGCATGAAGCTGTCGATCTTAATGAATCCACCGCGTTCCGCGTTGCGGAATTCTTTCCCCGGCCCGTAATTAATTTAGACGTCTCCCCGATTGTTCCGGGCGAACAGTCCGGAGGAGTTCTCGCGGGCGATGAGATCTGATTATCATGAGCGACGCTGCGCCTTGCATTCCTTCAAATGCTATTTCTTACCTTTCACCTTCTCGCGTTGTATTCTTCTTTTTAACATGAAATGATGAATGTCATTGGGGTAGTGTCAGAGATTTTTTTGTAAACGTGTACGTATAGTGGGTATTTGGAAAATGTATTCAATAGATCTGGTTTTAACTAAAATCCATGCATTCCATTTTCGTATTACATTTTTATATGCTCATTGAAATTGAAATTGAAATCATTTTGCGGTCTCCCGGAGAATCTGGGACCAGGTGTATTTAATATTACTTAAGTAAAATCGTCATACATATTGGAAGAAAGTGCTCTCCTGAGATTGGAACAGGAATCCCTTTTGCAAACAAGATGACACTCTGTACATATACGCTAGATTTCTCCGGTGAAATCATCGAGTTTATTCGGCAATGAAAAAAAAGCAAACAACGACCTGTTTTTAATAATCAATTTTATTAATAGCCATGCTCTCTGAACTCGCTCAAAGATCGTATTACACTCTATTATTTATTCGCGCAAACCTGATCGCCGTCGAACCTGCTATTTTATCATAACTTCGACAACACATCGAGCCATGTGAATTAATCTTCCGAAGAGAATAATATGAAGCGACGGGTGAGGGTTACATGATTTACAACGCACTCAAACACGCGGTTCACGGGCTGTCAGTATTTATTAGGAGTTATAATTTTGGGAATTTAGTTTAGCTTTATGTCCACTGCTTATCGATCAATAACAACGAACGTATCGTCATTCGCCAAGCAATTCCCTCTGTTCTCCTTGAATCTGATCCCTCATTTTTCATTATGTCTTATTCTCGACAGTACTCATTTCACTCGCGCTTACGCGAGATCTCGGTTGAAATATTACAAGCACATCCGAGTCGAGAAAATCGGATCAATCCGATGCAAATTGCAAAATTCGATATAAAAAAATATATATATGTATAGATAGAGCACCTAAAAATTACGTTAATTTCTAACAATATAGCGCGCTATTCCATCCGATAAAAGCTTTCAACGCGTCGCTTTAATATTCCCAGTTCATGTTAATCGTATTTCCGTAAGTTAAATACAAACGTTTTATTAGTTTCTTTTATCTCAGACACCTTCTCGCCTTTCTTCGACATCAAATCCCGCTCGCGACAGCGATTCTTTGTTCCTGAAAACCCGATGTAACCAACGTCGAGATAAAACCTTTGACGTTGATAGCATTAGTTATATAATTTCACGATATGATTTATTACCCCATTATCCGTGCTTAATATTCTTTTCATGCGCACTTTATTCAGCGACTTACATATGCGCTTAACGTCAATCTCGGTATTCCTTCCGGTATTTCTCCTTCAAAATATGCATAGCTTTATTATCGATTTTGATTTTACAATTACATGTATAAAGAAAGCGTCTACAATGTGACTGTAGAAAATAGTTCCACTCGTAGAAAATCACACACTTAATATCGTAATATCGTGTAATATCGATTTCTTGAAGATTTATTGCGTCGAGCTCTCTTTTCGCGCACCGATCACATTAAATTGTGTATGAAATAGGAAGTGGTACATCGTTTCGACTACAATTAACTTTGCATTACAATTGAACGTTATAATTATAACGTATAAATTATAACACACAGCATACAGTTAACTGTCGGTGTACGGCGTGATTGCATGATAATAATACAGACAATTTTTCTCGAGAATTTTGAATATCCTAGACTCTTCTGGAATATCCTAAAATATCCTAGACTAAAGAAACTGTACGAATAAAAAGGTACATGTTACATTGCGACTTGCGATACATCATATTATTGCATTAAACATTCGCGCAAATATCCCTCTAGAGATAAGCTCGAACTTTGACGTTATTCCAATCTGCTTCACTTGCGATTGGAGTTTGATAATTTTAATAAGCACGCGCTCGCGCAAGCAAAGCAAAGGATAATATCGTTAGTAGCAATGTTTCGAAGATGATGATTGCGAACGAGGAAATTCTGAAGCGATTTACGTACGGTCACGAAAATTATAATCGCACCGTGATATATTATAATAGAAGTTCCAAATTCTCTCTCTATCTCTCTCTCTTTCTCGCAGCTCAGGGATTCGGAGGCTTCTTCACAAGCTCCTAATGACTGCACGAGGATAGCACGGGGAGAATTACGCAATAATTTTAAAATTACGTGTGAATATATAATACATTAGCCATAAAAGTAAATACGTAATTACAAATATACCTATCTATACGCGCGAATGTACCGTGTCGGTCGATACGTATCTCGGCCGAGCCCAGGTACTGCGACGAAATACATTAAATCGGAAGGGTTGCTTGAGAAAAGGGGAGGAGGGAAGGAGCGAGGACAGGGTTAGGTAAATGTTCTTGAAGAGAGAGTTCTAGCTATTCGTATTCGAAGCGTATAACCCAGCACCGTGTGTTTCGTTACCTACTTAAGTAGACTATTATCGCAGTTGTACCGCAAAACAGAGGTGTTTTAGTTGTGAGAGCTACGTATATTGTCCCCTACGATCTCCCAAAGAGATCTCCCGATCTATCGAACGTTAGGAAGCTGAGGACAGACTGCGTCGCGCAGACAGTATGTCCTCTTATATATGATTATGCTATATTATTTATTGTTTACCCATCTTGTGTGTGATTTTTTTCTTTGAATTATTCCCTGTGGATTGACCCTGTCGATTAATCCATTGAAGCCCGTAACTTTTGACTGTTTTCGAATAAGATCCTTTCGAAGGTACTTTGAAATATTTCCGACAGTAGTTTATGAGAACGTGTAAACTACAAAAAAGTGACAATTAAGATAAGGCTTTAATGGCTTAATTTCTGCAAACTGTGCATAATTTTATAACAGTACTCTTGCCAGAATCTGCAGACCCACTCATGTCGAGATCGAGACCAGGTAACTAATACGGTCTACGTCTCGCGTGTTAGGAGTGACGTGTGAAGAGAGTGGCAGTCGAATTCCCCAAATTTCGGGATAGCGTGATATACAAGATCTCGACGTCGGAGACGGATTCCCGAAATTGGAACAATTCTGCATTTACGCAGATTGAGCGTGAGTCCTCGAGCTGTCGGGCGCGAGAACGAAGTCGGCAGTGAACAGCCATGAGTAATGAAGGAAGTAGGGCAGCGGTATCCAACCGATGTAAAAACGGAAGAAAGAAACGGATAGTCGCTTCTTAAAAAAAAAAGTGCATTTTACATCAACAATTGTTGAACGTTATCTTGTCGCTGCTGTTGTGTACGCGCCTCATTCTTGGCAAGATATCGATCATAGGACGTCCCGAATTGAGAGCAAAACAAACACTCGTAATAAGCGAGTCACGATCGAAACAGTGTCTAGGAAAAATACGAGCGATATAAATCATAATCTATCGTATTGTAGCTTGCTATAGAATAAAAAACGTGGAAGTTGCAAAGAATCAAGATGAAAATTTTGATCTTTCAACGAATATCTTTTCAATTCGCGGCATTCTCTTGACTTTCTAAGCTGCATATATTTTTCGTATTCAAAAATTATTTTAATTATATTAAACTCTCGGGATTAAAATTTGAATTTTCCATCCAGAATGTGTTGTAAAATTATCCATTTTTTGGAATGTAATTGTCGTCTATTGGTATAATCTATTGATGTAATTCGTATTTTCGCTATTTATAACAGTGAAAATTGACGCGGTTGAAGTCAACCGGTTCGAATAACCGATTTTATTGTACGTTAAGAAGATTTATTGCACAAAGAATTATAAAAGGATGATCTCGAGGTTTGGTGTTGCCTCTATATTATCGACATTTATCCCTGATAATTCTATTCAGACCTTCGTCGAGATCCAGGAATGTTGTCTCCGTAAAGTAGTTCGAGGTAAAGACCGAGAATCTGTGATCTGTTTCGAAACCGCTCAGATCTGCATCTCCGGTTCGGAATTGTTGTCATTAAACCAGTCCGAGGCCCTCTGACTTTCCGTCACGCGTACGCTGAGTTCTCTTTCAGTGTATCGACTCGATCTCGTGATGGACGGGCCCCGTCTGTGCTCGTCGAAGGAAGCGAGGACCTCCAGCCTGTCGCCTCTCCTGATCGCCCTCGGCGTCGTTTCCACGGAGCTAACACCGTCCTCCGTGGTCGCCCATGGCGGCAGGTTGCCGGAAGGCATACCCCAGTGTTCGGTGAATTCCGAGCCCGATCTGGCTAGGCTGGGCTGACTGAGCGATCTGACCAGCGAATCCGCACCTTCGAAGGAGCTCAAGCTGGTCAGATCGTCTCTGTCCATCCGGGCAAAATCGCGGACGGTTATTTCGGACATCGATCTCAGATCGGCCTCGCTGCCTACTCCAGCTCCTCGCGAACGAATAGAACCGCCCAGTCGGCGTGGACGGCCGATGATCTGTCCGGTCATGGTCGTGGCAGACTGCGACGTCTGGAGATGATGACTCTGGGTGCCTAAGGTGCGCGCCGAGCTGCCCCCGTCACTCTCGTATTCGTACAAAGTGGGAAGAGAGGATCGTCTGGATCTGGTATCCCATTCCGACGATTTGGACCGCTTATACCTCTGTCCGTGATTCTTGCCATGGCTGGAGGATGAGGTGGAGCCGGTGTGCGTCGACGGCGGACTTAGGATCCGGATAATCACATCCCACTTAGCCGGCGTGAACAAGTTGATGTATCTCGCGTCCTTGCGTATCAGCTCGTAGTCCTCCTTAACCACCGCCTCAGTTAGCAAGGTCCGCAGCGTGCTTTCCGTCGTGATGATTTCGCGCCACTTGGTACGCTCCTCGTCCGTCAACTCGGTAGCGTAACGTGGCTCCAGGACGCGCGCCAGCCTGGTGTACCAATCAGCATCGGCGTCGTCGAGAGAACGACGCGTAGCGGGTGGCCGGCATGGGATCTCGGCGCGCGTGGTATAAGTCGGCTCGATGTTCACGTCTGGTTCGTCGTCCGCCAAATGGCTCACCGGCTCGTTTGTAATGGTCAAATTGGAGGCCGAGCTAACATCGGAGAAGTTCTCCCATTCCGGCGGTGGCGGCGGCAGATCCTCCGTCGGATAGTTTCTGATGGTGACGTCCCACTTGAGATCCGGCGGTGGTTGAGACCTGGCGCGGTACTCTGTGATCTGGCGACTATGACGTTCCACGTCCTCGATCGTCTTCTTCTCCGTAACAGTACGCAGAAAAACGTCATCTACTTCGTGAGTCGTAATCTCCGGACGGCGGGGTGCGACTACTTGCGGTTCAACCAGTGGTTCGGTCATTTCTTCGCGTAAGAGACGATGCTCGCGGTGTTGAACAGCGGTGTGAGTTGTGGTAGTGGACGTGGTAGGTGCGATCGGTGGCGGTGGCGGCGGAGTCGGCGCCAGGATGCTCGCCACTCGGTACTTGGCGTGCGAAGCGTCCGTCACCTCGGTCAACGAACGGGTTTCGGTGAGTTCGGTGTTCAACGAGGTCAGGGATCTCGGTCGACGGATCTCGTGATGCAACGGCAATTGCTCGGTTGTCGGCGACGGGAGTTTCTCCTGGATCACGGTGGTCTCCCTCTCCGCTTGCTTGCGTAAAATCCTGGAGTAGACCGGCGGTGTTTGCTGTCGAGAGATGGTCGAGATAGATGACGCGCCTCCCGGTGGTCCGTGAAGCTCGGGTACGTAGGAGAAGGTCGTCATTCGGTAGGGCGTGCTTTCCAACGAGCGAGTGGTCTCCTCTCTCTCCAGAATGGTCGTCAAATTTCTCTCGAGGGCGATGCTCGCAACGTCGGATTCCGACGGCAAGGGGCTCGGCGGTGGCGGTGCTCTCTTAACTCTCATCTGCACGTCGAACTTGGGCTCAATCGGAATGGCCATGGGGTGTCGCGGCACCATGATTCTCGAAGCGTTCGCGGCTGTCATCGAAGAAGTCTCCACTTCGGCAGCAACCGTCTCCGAATACAAGGAGCTCGAAGTACGCATTTCCACTTGGCGTTGGACTTCATGATGGTCCACGAATGCTTTGTTGTCGTAGGAGCCAGCGGAAGATACAGGCAGCGAACGTTCCTCGTCCACCTATCAAAACATACGATCAAATTGTCTCATCAACTGTCTCTTTTTATTTGGTATTTTTTACTAAAAGAATATTTAAAAAATAATTTCTTCATGGAAAAGCGAATTGATGATACAATATTTTAAACGCTGGCTATTGTTAAAATTTGCAAATGTTTAGTGAAATAAAACTATAATATTAACAATGCATAGACATTGAAGAATTTATTTAAATAAATTTCGATAATTTGTCTAAAGGAATTTTAATACTTTGTATAGCGATTAAATTGAGATTTTTTTTCACGATGAAAATATTTTAGGACTTGATATAAATAATTCGTTATTGGAAGAATTAGTACGATAGGCTCTGCTTTTATATTCTTTTAATAAACCTAAGTAGAATTAGTTTTTTTATACGTTTCCTAAATGTTTGTAGAACATTAAATACGTTTAGGAAATATTTATAAAACATGAACCATCACGTGCTACTTAGAAAAAAACTGTACCACATCTATATTCACCGTTCGTCTTGTTATAGAGTTATTTAAACTCACCTCGGAGTGACTTTCGCTTGGATAATCGCTCGGCAATGTGTCCGAATGATCGATCACCAGATTCGCCTCGCTACCGGAAGTGGACACGGCGGTCGCGTGAAGAAGAGCGTGCGCACGTGGTATCTTCAGACCCTCGAACATCGTGATGTTGCTCAGGGACGAGCCGGAGAGCTTCGTTATCTCGGAACCGGTGCCGCTTTCGAACGGATGTCGATGGACCACGCGCACGTTTCGACGTTTCAAGCACATGTAGGAACAACCGAGACCGAGCAGGAGCAACGAGAGGAACAGGATGGCGCATATGATCAGCAGAATCTGGAAGCCTTTCAGCGGCGGTTCAGTCACCGACGCGGGCGTCAGCGTGGCCATTCTGCAGACGAAAATTAGATTAGAGCTGGGTTTACAACCTCCGGGCAAGCAACATCGACATTAAACGCAGTGCACGGGGCGATATCTCGTACCTATCCGTAGGCATAATCGGACTGCGAGAAACAAAGGTGTGTGCATCGTCGTGGCGTGTTCTGAATACAGAACATTATTCTTTATTCCTTTATTCGACTCATCCGATGCGGCGAGAAGGCAAGCATAACAGTGTATTAAATGTATTCTTCGCGGACGCTTAAAGATTAGATGGGAAGAAAGGTTGATGTGTATATTTTTGTTTTATTTAATATTAATAATACACGTATTTGATTTTTAAATGTGATATTCCGCGATGGTGATGGTAATTGTCAATACGGCGATAGTAATTAGTGGTTTTCTCAGCAAAAGGATATTATTTCGAGAATGTCGATCTTAAGTTGATTACTATATAATTATTATTCTGTATAACTAACTGTATAATTAACTATATAAGTATAATATATCTCGCATAGTGAGACTTGTTCTTTATCAAATTATACCATTAGTTGCGATGAGATACAGCACATATAAAAGAATTACATCGAGTATCTTCTAAAAAGTATCGCCTTCGAAAAAGAACTGCGTCTTGTCATAAATTCAGTATCATTTATTACTATATATTTTTATCTATTTCAGTAACATTTATTTGAAACGTTAAATTAATGAATCTAAATAATTTCTATATCTATTAAGTAATTTGGTAAATTAAGAATAGTATTTAGCAAATTCAAACTTTTCTTCGCCAGTAAATATCAATAAACATTAATAAACAAATTTCAATTGTTCATCGACCCGTCTAACAAATTATTTACGTATCGCCGACTAAATTTGTCGGTATCTATTTTAAAGTGGATTTTTCTGCATTTTAATATCCGACAAATTTAGTCAGCAACAGATAATTTGCCAGACAGGTCGATGAACAATTGAAATTTGGTTATTAATGTTTAATAGTATTTAGTATTTATTCTAATATTCTAATATAGTCTCATGAAACCTGAGTTTTTCGTGATAAGGATTTCAATAAAAGATTCTTACATGCTCTCTGGCGGCTTAGGAGGCGCCGGTGCCACGGGTGGTGGATATCTGCAAACTATAGTGATAACTTCGTCTCCATCCATTTCTAATCCTGGATGAAAACGAACAACCACATTATTGGTAAACACGCGTAGAGGATCTTGCTTTGTACCGCATCCTGAAATAGAGATCATTTTCGTGCGATAAAATAAATCCGTAAAAATAAGAACACAGCTAAAGTGGTTATACAATTGTATGCGAAAAAGACAATCTGAAAGAGAATAATCAAAAACTATTCTAAAAAATTGAATTAATTTCAAATTCGAATATCATCCTGTTTTAAATGAAAGTTACATTACATTCTGTAAAATCATTTAATTACAAATTGGATTTAAAATATATTATTTTTTTACACGTATTTATACGCGCCTCACTATTCTATATTTCTTCTCTTTTTTCAATTCAGTAATATATACTCAAGAGTAATAAATTTCTATGCTTCTGCAAAACAATACCGTACTCCGAGCTTAAATGTTGAATTTAATACCTTTGAGAGGTAGTTCCAATTTGGCGGTCGTCGCGCCCCGTCCTTTGAATATACATGCGCTGTTGCGATCAAAATCAGCATAGGCCACCCCGTAAAACGGTTCCTCAAACTTGAGCTCAACCTCCATGCTACCCTGGCCGCAATTCAGGTAGGCTTTCGTTCGATTCAAAAAAATAATCGGCGAGATGTCATCCAGCTTGGTGACCTTGCCGTCGAGGACTGTGCTCGGCGGCAGTCCCGGCTGATATTCGATGCTGTTGCCTTGCGACGCATAGTTGCTCTGGGACAACGCAATCGGAATTGCCGTCCAGAGCAGGAGTATCAGTTTTGGCAGCATCTATGCATTGTACGATGAGAAGATATTAAATCGATTTCTTGAAAAATTGACTGGTTTGATTAAGAAAAATTGAATATAGTACGAAAATAATATCAAAGAAAAGCAATGCATCAGGAGATCAAAAGACGTGTAATTAATTACAGATACTTAAACAAGAAAGAATATGTTACATATTTAAAAATCTTGCGATAAAATTAGTGAGTTCTTTCGTTTTTTTGCTGTAAAATATTCCTTTTTATAAAACACACACACACATATATATACATATATAACATCGTATATGTATCGCAATGCCACGATATTCTCCAAGAATAAAGCTCAAAGTCATCACTTCTTGGTGAGTCTTTTACGATCTAAATTAATAGCCATAATTCCGTAATAATTTCATAATGACTATGGATTTTATTATAACGTAAGATGTGGCATTACATCCATTTCGCAATTAGTCTAATTGATGCTATAATGAGTTCTAATAACAAATGCGACATTGCATGTATAATATGTACTATAAAGATCGGTATCATTTTTCTCAGGTATCATCTGTGAAGCATGAGGAAACAACTCGACTATCCACATTCCCACGAACGACTTCCAGAACGTGAATTTTCCTTCATGTATCTCATGCTACGTCATTGTTTAGATGCATCGCTCGGTTCACATGGGACTATACACGTAGATAGTTTGACCATCGCACGTCTCAGTTTCCAAGGTGTGTCAAAATGACACGCACTCTTTGCTACAACTACAAATGCTACGGAAGCAACCTCGAAATTAGCATCAATTTCTTTTTGTTATGCTAAAATCTCTTCTCTAATTACAAAAGTTTAAACACGCTTATAAGGTGACTCGTTTCGATATTTCTTTTAGAGCATTATTTTTTCATTCAAATTCTACTTTGCCTTTACATAATTTTGATTTAATTTCTTGAAAGTCGTGAAAGTCGTGATAGTGTTTGATCGAATATTCACTAGACAAAGATTATTTTAAAATTTATGGAAAAAATTACGAACTGAGACAAAACTATTTTCAGTATACCTGCCCGAGGTATACCTCGAGACGTTATCCTTCTCGAGTTAGGCTGCAGTTCTCAACTGGAGCAAAGATAAAGCCGTTATTCGTCGCGATATTTTTACTCATTTTATAAAATGGATAAACGTGGATTGTGATATCTTCAATGTTCGGCGTACCGATATAACATAAATTTATATATATAATTAGCATCTCCCATTTCGACTTTGCCTAAGATAATAGTGTGACCGAATTATATGTATTGGAAGTGATATTTTTCGAGCACGGACAGTGATCTCGATAAATTTGATTGTACTCGAGGCATAGTGGCAACTGAGTAGAACCGGCGAATAAATCCGTGAATATAGAAACTCGGAGACAGTACTCCTTATCAGGGTTGGGTCATTTGACCATTTTCTAGGGTTTTTTACATATTTTGACTGTATTATTACTGTATTATACTGTATTATTACTGTATTATACTGTATTATATTGCATTATACCAGTATTATACCAGTATTATACCATGTATAATACCGCATGTATAATACGTGCCCAACACTGCTCCTTATATAATCTGCTTGCGGGTGGATGAAGTCGCGCGCCGCCTAGCGGTCACATTACTGTACTACACGGGTTAATACAGCAAATGTATGTACAGTAAATGATAAAAAATAAAAACATCAATTTCTGGATAATAAAAATATTTTTAGACATGCTATATAGCCTATGTCCGCCTTAATGTATATGAGAATATGGTGTCAAAATTTGGAGGAAATTGGTTCAGTAGTTTTTGAGTTATGCGGTAACAAAAAAACAAGCTTTCTCTTTATATATTAGTATAGAAGTATAGATATTAATAAATATAAGTAATATTAATCTCTCAATTGCGTCGAAATTCCACAACCAGACGATAAAGTTAAACGTTCCGCGAGTTATGAGCAAGTAATTGCCGAACGGTAACGTTCGTATAAATTTTTTCTCCGAGCATGTTAAAAGAAAATGCAGATGACATATTACAAGCGTAATGATATACGAAATGATTATATCTGGCGAGTTGCTGCCCCTCGAGACTGTTACGCTCGCCGGCGATAACTGCACTAAGCAAACATACAAATTATAGGCATTACTACTTGCGTATAAAAATGTATATCGCACGCTTTTGCGTTGCAACGCTCGTATCTACACGGCACGGAACGCACATCGTAAAATGCCAGACGACGAGACTCCAAGCGATAATAGATTCCCGCGGAAACGCGTGAATCATTTGATCACCGTCATCGTTGCTCGGGGAATTCGTGATTCTGCGTGCGCCAGGCATTACTGTTTACTGAAAACTGGACACTGGTAAATTATTCGCCGTTCGTTGCTCGCTGCCATTTAACTGCGCGTGAGAAACTCATATAACTCGTGCCGCATCGCGTCACATGCTCGCCGCATCGAACGAGAAAATGTTTAAGAAATAATTGTCAAAAACTGTACTTCCGCTAAAATCTGCACCTCAATGTTTCTGTTATTCGAAAACAAAGTAAAATCAAAGTCTCAGACAATTTTAAATAGGCAAGAATAGATGTGTGGTTCTGACGTTCAAAATGTAAATTAAAGAACAACATTATGTCGTGTACAATAATTTAATAATGTATTTTAAAGATTAATTAATCAGAAATACTAATACGTAGATGTTAGGCTAACAATTGTTTTTTGAGTTGTAGGCGATTAAAGTTGACAAAAAAATATCGTGAATACACATGTCGAAATTTCTTAGCTGGAAATTTACACACGTGTCGATTTGTCATCTGTTATTGATCTTTACAGTTCAGATGATGTTTTCACTTGGCTGATTTTATCTTTTGATATCTTGAATAAATATTACATACATAATAATTAGCTGATATTAAAACATGATTATTAATAATATAAAATTTTGATTCTTTTACTTGCAAATTATTTAATATTTCCTAATAAAAATTCAAATAACGTAAATTAATTATTCTACTTCAACAATGTATTTATGTAGTTAAATTTAAACATAAGGAAAAAAGTTTATTTTCATCAGCGAAAAAATAGAGGTTGTAATTTGTTATTATTACTTTTTGTCAAACTTTTCTGTCACGAGTAATGAAATTGTGTGGCTTTAATAAAGCAGGAAAATAATGACAGGAAATGCGTCGTCACATTTTCCACGACAATGTTATTTCATTCTTTTGGTTTAGTCATTTTTTTAAAAGTCTTCGTTTATTTATGTGTTTCGCAATATCATTCTTTTTGTAAAAATTTAGCCTCTTTGCAATAACACTTCACATAATAACTACATAGTAATAATTTACGTAAATAATTTTACGATCGAATCGGACTCTTTAAATAAACGTATTAAATTTAATACGCGATATAATCTACGTGCGTCGCAATCAATTTGAGATGCAAAGAACAGAATATTTACTCGATATTTATATCAGAACGTTAAATGTTTTGTGGTAATGGATTACCAGCGCACATCTTTCGCATCGCGCACGGTGTCTACTGTTTATATGCGATTACCTTGTATCATCATGCGGCGATACTTAAGCCGGCAGGCAGCCATGCGATCCGCTCCGCGCGTTATCTCTCGAAACGCGATTATTTCTTGCAAATAATTACAACATACAAATCAAATAATCAACTTGTGCGATTAATTAATGCGTCTAACAACTGTGCCGACAAGTCAGTTATCTAAGCAAACGTCTCGCGCGATTTACTAATTTAAAATAGAAACCGTAGTAACAGAGACTCGGAACTATTAATTGTTTCATTGTGAAACTGTGACTTACAACGGATTATTTCGTTAAAGAAACATATACAATCGAATGTAACTCACGTTATTGAACTTTTTGCCGATCTAATTTGTTTATTCCCTTATTCGGCTTGAGTCGCGATTCGAGTAACGAGAGGTCACATCAATTACTGATAATTATAATCTGATAAAGAATAGAATATTTGGGCAATATCTATTTCGAAGTAAATATTTTGTAGTAACGAATATATAGGTTGTCCTTGGCGTTTGGTAGCATACACTCATTATTGTGACTCGAGCTGATAGGTAGCGATGCGAGCAGTTCCTCGCGTCGCATCGTTACCTCTCGAGGCGATAGGTACAAGAAAAGATCGCGAACAAATAGCGATTATCACCCCACGATAAAGCGTATCGATTAATTCACTTGCAACAGGAAACGGGGATTCGGAACTGTGTAATTATATCGTTTCGCGATATTTACGGGCGACAATTGTCTCTCCCGCGAGACGCTTTGAACATATCTCTCGTCGCGCTTCTAATTTGTTCGCAATTAAACGTAATTGCATTTTGAGACGTAAATCACCGTGTCCGGTGTGCAGAGTAACATGCAAATCACCGACTCGCGTGTGTGATTTAAACGTAACGGAAAACCATATTATATTAATTGTTTATTAATAATAAAATGTAGCTTGGTGGAATTTATGCGCTTCGATCCATCGCGTCTCAATGAATCGTTATCTCGGTTTTATCAATCGCGCCATATCGCGCAATATCAAGGTAATGAATTTCTTACTTGGCGAAATGAAAACGGACTGATATCATTTAAGGGACACTATCGAGTAAATCGCTGTAGCTTGTTGTTGTCATACTTTTGTTACATTATTTTTTCAATGTAATAAAATATGTATGTTGACCGACATGATGTCGAGAATATGTAAACTATTGTGCAACTATCTTGATCGTAATTAATCTGTTTCGTGAAAGAGTGTTAAGTGACACGAAATAACAACGAAGAAATGAAGAAGAAAGGTCTGGGAAGACATCGAGTGATGACGGAGCAGCCCACAGGGTAATTATTTATTTAAGTCATTATTTATCATTTCACTTGTTACTCTCGGAATTAATCACTTTATACGTAAAACACAATTATTTCTCGAAATATTAGTTATTTTCGGAGCTCTATTTTTTTTTTATTAGACTTATTTAATCTTAACAAATTAAGGTAACCTTACAACTCTGCTATATTAAAGAATATAAAATTCGAGATAATAAATAAAAAAATTATATCAGGTGTATAAGATATGCAGATGTACTAAATGAAGGTATAAAAATATTACAAATAAATACAATAACTTTTGTAAATCCATTGTCTTTTAAAATCAAACAGATTATGACATTTAAACATCTTGAAACATGTCCTCTTGTAAGATAGGAAATATTTCACAAGTACAAGTTCAGTAAAAAGTGGTAACGATGATAAAGTAACTTTCGCAAGAGAGAAACTATCTCCACTATAATAATAATAATATCATCCCTTATTCCTTTTGCCAAGCGTGTTGCAAGATTTTTAAGAAACATATAATTGAGAACACCATGGAAACATGATACATTAGTAACAATATTTAAACAATTTATCAAGTATATTATAATAGATTTTTTAGTTTTATCATGTAGAATTGTAGATAAATAATAAAAAATAAGAAAGAAATGAAATAAAAATTTAATAGAATGCAATTTTAGGATATAAAGTCTTTACTTAAATTCCTTTATGATTTTCATAGATGATTAGAGTCTTATGTATTTATTAAAAATAAAAATAAACGAATATTTATATAAAATACAGTAGGAAAAATAAGTATAATTTTTAATTCGTCTAATTTTCTTTTTCTTTTTCCTATATTTCTTTAATACACTTTAAAGTCTATGTTTGGCCTTTCCAGGTAAAAAAATGTTATATAAAATGGCGCAAGAGAAAATAATAGATTTCTTCGTATGAAAGAGACGTAAAACAGAAATAGATAAAAATTAATTTGCTGGATGATCACATAGAATATTACAAGTATTTGTTTAATTAAAGCACAATTATTATTAATCGCATTTGTAAAGTACCGATTTTACTCTTGTCTCTCAGTCCATCTATTCATATTGATTCTTATGTCATTTGAAATGAAGTAAAATATCGCGAGAGTTACGGAGTTGAGTGCACAAACTATACATAATAACATTAGTCAACTTTGTTTACTTATTCCAGCACAATTGCGCTCTCGATATTTTCGTACGGACAACTGTCTCCAATTAATTTTCAAAACACACCATTAATATCATACGATAGTTGTGAGACACTCTGTGTAAAACAACGCATAAAAGTGAAAGGCGTATTCGAAGGAACATTATCGCACTATAAATATGCAGAACAGCAACCTAAACGTCGGACTGGCTATCAATCGTTAGTAAAAAGTAAAAATAGATTCCGGTTATTTATTCCGATACTCATCCCTGTTCCTTAAATAAAACTTGTTGTAGGCCTAAATTGCGGTGAGTGCATAATTCAAGAGTAATCGATTAGAGTGACGGATGGAATGGGCTATTTATTAATGTCGGATATCATGCTGAATAGAGATAGTTGAATTAATTATGGATTATATATAAACTACATCGAAAGCGATTAGCAAAGCGCTTTGAAGCGCATGACGTTATGATAAATTGAGAAAAAAATAACGAAATGTAAATCTCACATTTACTGCTCTTTCTACTGACGGATCAATAAACGAGAGAGATTGCTCGACAAGTGATTTTAATAACTAGTTAATTAGTTAAAAGACAATTCTTTATGACAGCAAATGAGTAAATATTTCTCTAAATATATTTGAAAAAAAAACTATTTGTATACTTTAAATACAGAAGAGAAAATGTAATTGTTAAGAAGTTCAATTTGAGAATGGTAAATATTTCATATTTATGATGAAATAATCACTCGGTGTTCTTCTATAAATCATTTTCGTATTTGCCAGAATCGAGTCTCTAAAAGTGGCATGCAATGTAATAATCGCATGAGTTATTCCGAAAAAAAAAAATGTAAACGGCAGGCCGTTCGAAAAGCAGTTTGTTAAGGCTCGTTAAAGACTTTACAGCTTCCTACTCGTTCGGAGAGGAGCCGCATCCTTAATTGTGAAACACGCGGAAAGTAACGCGCGAGAAATCACAGAAGAATCCCATGGCAATTGTAGCGTTTCCTGCTTCCTGCATTTCCTTTCTCCGAACGTGCTGCAGCGGATCGCGCATTTATTTAATTATTTAATTGATGCGCTATGCACGTGGAGGAAAACAGTTAATAGAAAATAACCGCGATTTAATTAGCGATGCTCCGCAACGTTATTATCCGCCCGTGTCATCTTGCATGTCGCGTTAACATATCGCGCACGAGAAGTTAAATCGAAATAAAAAGGAAAAAAAGTCTCATAACACAGCACCATACACGCCCGAGCGCTAAATCATATTACAGTCCCTTCGGTAATATTACACTTTCCAACCTCCATGGCTGCTGAGAAACGAGGTATACTTGTGCGGTGCTTTAAGAGGCCCATTACGCAAATAATTTTATGATCCTTAATTATTCTTGTCCTCCCCGAACGTTTGTCTTCGGCGGCATCTTGAAATTGAAAATAACAGCCCTATTACTAAAGCTTCAAATGTCTTTAATTCTATTTGATGGAGACGCAAGGGGATGCGAATTACTAAGAATACAAATTACCTAATTTCCTTATAAATTGTAGAAAAAGTATGTAAAATTATACAAACACATGCGCAAAAATTATGCACGAATTACGAATAAAATGAGAGCGACGGATGCACAGAAAAAACCTCGCATTCTTCCTCAAAGTGTTCTCTGCGGAATAAAAGTGTTTCAGTTTAATTTTTAACATCCGTAAAATTTGCAAAGGTACATAGATAGAAAACTTGTATCTTTATTTTTTTTCGACACAGTAAATAAGAGAAATATCTCGGCAAAGTATATATCACAAGAGACAATTTTTCAAGAGCAATATAGGTATTCTCGCGACTCCTCATCATCATTATACCTTTTTCCGCATCGGAATTAGGAACAGAACTGCGTAGAGGAGTCTTGTCTTAAGCGCGACTCGAGACCTTCTTGCGCGGATAGCCGAGGCACTGTACCCTAACGGTACAGTGTTCCCCTCTGATAGAACTTATTTTCGTAGAAAAGTTGAGTCATGCCCTTTCTGCAACGACCGACCTCGCTTGCGTTCCGATGCAGCGTGCGGGATTTTATTGCGACTCTATCGTGTTTATCCATCAGCCTCAACCCTTTCACGTCACTGCGAGATGTTGAGATACGTTTGGCACAGCCATTATCCGCTCAGCAGCGAGACCATTAAAAAAGATGCGATTGATATCCGGTCTTCCGCTGGCGCAATCTCGGCGCTTTCTCATGCGCGGTCGACTACCGTGTCCGGTGGAAAAAAAAAACCGTAAGAAATTCCCTAGCGGCATTATTCAACAATAAACTACAATTGTCGATTTAACAGGATAATAGCTCTATAGTTTACTTAGTATTATAACACCGCTTATTAATACGTTACGCGATTGCAAGAGGGAATCCTTTTAACACGCGAGGTATGCGCGTAGCTAAACTTAACTCTCAGCGCAAACATAATTCCCTGAGACGGCAGAATTAATTTCTTCGATACGTAAAAAGATATCTTAGCTGGATTCATCATTCTGTGCCTTCATATTCATCATTGTGCGCCTTCCGTTGGTTACCGCCGGAAATAAACGGGGAAAACGCGCGAGAAATCGAAGGGAAGCGTCCCATGGTCGTTCCACGTCTTTTCCTCCTCGTCGAGTCTCTCTCTCTCTCTCTCCTCTCTTGCATATCTAACGATGACTGCGGCAAACCGTGATGCAGGACCACGAAGGAGAGTCTCGGCACGCTTCGATGCGCTCGTGCTGCACCGTTAGACTACGCCGCGCGGTAATACCCGCTCGCGGTGGTACACGGTAACAAAATACCCGGTTACCCGTCTAACCGCCGCGTCGAGGTGTCGTTGTCTATCCGAGGATGTGAATTTTCTGAGACACGGCGAATATCCTGCCAGATCCCAACGTCCGAGGACGATCGCCGATGACAACAGTCCGTTAGCCACGCTAACGGTGATTAGCTCGAATTCCTGCATTTATTTACATGATATCACGGCATTGATTTAAGATTCACTACCGAAATGAAATGTATACAGATAATAACGCGAGTAATTTAGAGATGAAAGTTTAGTTCGAATCCGAGTAACTCACAAGCACCGCGCCAACTTAAAGTCACTCTTTGTTCCGCTCTTACCAAAGAGTAACGAGGAGTTTGTTTTCATCAGAATTTCCTCTTGAGAGTCATCTTTTCAGAGGAGATTCTTGTGGTTAGATTGATTGTAATTACTCTGGGAGTTATTCAAGAGAGATCAATTTCAGAGATTAAAATTCTTATTTATGTATGTAGCAACTTAAATGTACTCAAAAATGAATTATTAGCAAATCGAAGTAGCTTAATCGAGATCCTGACGTACCTTCGATATCTCAGCCGCTCACTGACCGCACAGATCCCGTCCCGACCCTCGTCCTTCGTAGAGATTTAAGGTTGACGCATGGCGTGCTATCCTGAAATACCAAAGTAACATTACGGGGATTATTTAGTGAAAGTTATCTCGACGGAGCGTGAAATATGTGAACGTCGCGACAAGTCGCGTACGCGAAAAAGACTGCGATTGACGGCTGATAATACACAGTGAGTACAAACTCGCGACACGCTTCTACCTGACATAAGTGCGCGAATTTGTGATCATCCCATAATTTGTGATCATATAGCATAATCAATAGAACATAAAAAAGAATATAAAGAACTAGCGTCCCCCATCTCGGCTTCACCCGAGATAACAGTGTGACCGAATATATATTGGAAGTGATATTTTTCGAGTACGGATAGATGTCGATAAATTTGATCGTACTCGGAGCATAGTAGCAACCGAGTAGAACCGGCGAATAAATTCGCGAATACAGAAACCCGGAGACAGTGCTCCTTATACATATAATCTACTTGCGGGTGGATAAAGCCACGCACCGCCTACGCAGTGACATCACTGTACTACACAGGTTAATATAGCCGTAAATGAAAACATTAATTGGATAATGAAAATATTTTTAGACATGCTATGTAGCCTATGTCCGTCCTAGTGTATATGAGAATATGGTGTCAAAATTTGGAGGAAATTGGTTCAGTAGTTTTTGAGTTATGCGGTAACAAAAAAACAGGCTTTCTCTTTATATATTAGTACAAATATAGATATAGATATGTAAAAGAACATAAAGAATATATAGAATAGGAAAAGGAATGAAAAAGGAGGCTGAGCTGCTTCCTTTTCGCGGAATCGTTCCGATGTAATCTAGGGACTGTCAGTTCGGTTTTGGAATTTCACCGATAATTGAGCCTCGTCTGTTATTTTATGGGTGAACTGGCACGAATCATAAGTCAGAACGAGCAGGAACTTCTTTGCCGCGAGAATTAATCGATCTAAGACCATCGAACCGAATCGCTATGTTGCGTGTTTAGTAGCTTCCTTATTCAGAGTAATTAAAGACATGCGCCTTTCTTCCACCGAAACACATTATTATCAGAAATACATAGTTAACACTTTATCGTTATCGCATTCTGCGTTTCTAACATGCACTCCAGCATTCTTGATGGCCCCGAGAGAGAGAGAGAGTTTCATTAGATGTACTCTATAATTGCGCTTGAGAACGCACTCTACTAAACGTAAAAAGAAGAAAAAGACTCGGTGAAGAACTCGGTGAAGATAGATGAAGGATGAGATTAAAAAGATTTATGACGAGATGTCTAAGATCCTAGTTAGACCAAACTTTATCTTTTCTTTATTATCCTCGGTGCAAGAAGCGCTGGCGAAATAAAATGCATTCACGAAAACGAAAAAATTGTAAACTCTCAAGGTTATAACCAGATTTAATACAATTGAATACAATTTTTTACATCATCTGGCATACTTTTCTCTGGCGAGGATATTTGACGTAATCGATTCTATGACAACGATGATACGTCGCCAACCTTGGCCGCTTCCTGTCACACAAATACACGTGCGCGCAGTCATGTACACATATGTATTTGTTGGCACAACTCTCGTCGACCAATTTTCTTAAAGTCAGACTGCACCATGCGCACGCCGACATTGTTTTCTGAGCGATAGCATGTGATCGCCATACTGATTATGGTTTATACGTGGTTTAAATATATCCACGTAAGCCGCATGTATGTGCCTATACTTCGCGATATAATGAGAATCATCAGTGAAAGAAGGCTTTCAGATGATGGTCAGGTCGAGAGATGTCCCACGCGATAACACCAACGCGATCCTACATCGCGTCGCCTTGTTGGCGGAATGTAAAGAGAACGATGTATAGGATGCTTCGACAATTATGGGCTGTAGACATTAGAGGCTGAACTGTAATGATTTTAATATATCGAGGGATAAAATGTCCTCGATTTAAGCTTCATTAAGTGTGAACGCGAATGATAAAATTTCATTCTTTAGCGAATTTCAAATAAATTTTTACTTTAACTCTTTTAGATTGAATTATCAAAATATATAAAATTAAAACTTCGTACTGTGAAAAGAATAAAATTTACGAATCTTATTATCTGCTCTCTAGAATCTTATTATTATCATATTGAAAAAAGTTCTAAATTTCCAAAGACAGAGAATCTATATTTGGAAGAAAGTAAGTCCTTTCTTTCTCGGAGAGAAATATTTTGTATCTGTTGAAAGGTTATGGCGTCTTTTAAATCTAATTCGTTGTAATTAAAAACAGATTAAAAATTTTGATTGGTGTCTAAAAATATTATAAAATTTTAAATTCTAAAAGATGTTATAAAATATGTTTAGAAAGTTATTTTCCCCTTCTTCTTTCTTTTTCTTATTTTATTTCAAATAACTGATACAGATACAAAATAAAGTTATATTTATAAAATACAATGTATACAATACAAAACAAAATTTATAAAATACAATGTAGTTATAAAAATATAAAGCTGTTATTTGAAATAGCTTAATGTAATGCTTTATAATGTGTGTGTGTGTGTGTGTGTGTATTTATTTGTAATATGTGTTGTATAAAAATTAATTCTTCTATCAAAATATAAATAATAAAAAATTGTAATAAAAAATATTTAAATTTTATTTATTATTTAAACAATATCTAGTTATCTAAAGTGAAATAGTTATAACAATATACAGTTATCTAATGTAACAAAATTTGCGAAAAGGTAAACTTTTAAAATGTTACTAAAAGTAGAAGAAACGAGAACTGGTAAATATTCACGACGGAAATTTCTGAAGAGACTTTCTCTATAAATGCATTTGTGTAGATGTGGAGAAATCTTCTCAAACTAATCGGACAAAGTACTACTATTTTGAAATAACACAACGCATCTTTTAGAAGGATGAAGAAAATTTTCAAAAGTTTTTCTACAGAAAATTTTTTAACTAATATGCATACACATACGTGTATACAATAGCTCATGATAAGTACTGCGATAAGAAATACAATAATCGGTTTAAAAGTGCAAAGTGTAAAACTATCGACACTGATCGTCTCAACAATTTTTTACGAAAATAAATCATGCGTGTATATTAATCATCGTTTTTTTCCTCTTAAAATAGTTCCTGCAAGCCGGGATTAAATAATTGAAGGATTACGTATCGTCCAAGTATATTTCTATAAGGAAACGATGACAAAACTTTTCTCGTATGCTTGTAAACACGTTACCGACAAGATTATTCATGGATGTCGTGCTGCAGTAGGGTGACTTATACTTTTCGTGGAACTATTACATAAAAGTATCACCGGGCGATTCCGCGTGGAATGGAAAGGAGAGGTGTGTGCTGTGCGTTCCGTCACGCGTCAGATACCTTGTACAACAAAAAACGCGTGCGTGAAGATGGAAAAAAAGAGAGAAAGAGAAAAAAGAAAAGAGGATGACAAATTTATGTAATATTTGATATTCGCTAGCGAGAATCTTTTCGAAGATAAACAGAAGGATTTGTATATTATGCACACAATTATGCGAGACAATGACTTCGAAGAAATAAAGCGATGAGAAAAGCACAGAGAGAGATCAGTTCACAATCTCAACGTTGTCGCAATTCTTTTTTTTTTTTTTAGTAAAAACATCGATGAATTTCGAGGAGAAAATCATTGTGACTTTTTAAAGTAATGTCATCGATAACACATAGCGAAGAACACACGAAATTAAAAAAAAAACAAATGGCTATTGCGATTCGTAAATCAATAATATTTAGTCGATGTCTGTTCATGTTCTATAAACATTTTAAAAATTCATAAATTATATACATATCATGCCTTGACAGATACTTAAATGTAAGCAAAAAAATGAAAAAGATAAAAATAAATATAGAAGAGTGTGCTTGCGCGCGCGTGTGTGTGTGCGTGTTGAGAATATATTAAACAGGACATAACTAAAACATCTATGTCATGTCATTTGGAAAAAGCAGAATAATGGACGTTTATTATTATTTACTCTTTCAAAGAATATTCAATAATGTTTATTTTAAGACGATTAATTCAATTCAGAGTATGTGTTAATGATACATAATATAATGTAACAATATTATTAAATGTATTAAATGTATTAAAAGACAAAAAATATACAATTTATACGTAAATATATAAATGTGCATGAAATTGTCTTGCTTCGCTCCGATAAAAATTAGATAAAAATTAAGTACCTTTGCGTTACATGATGCTAAGAGAAACATTAAAGCATTCAATCGTAAAGATTTTTAAAGATTGTTTTAGTTTTCAACTTTCTTAAATCTCTTATCATGATTACTGAAACATGAAATTAATTTCAAAACAACAGGTTTGCCGAACATGACATTAATTGCAAAACAGACTTGCATTTTGTGCAAAAATCAAGAGCACACGTCAGTCGAGCTAAAACTATCTTTAACACATCTCTTCTATTTCTTTTTCTTTTAAAACGATTATACTCGCGCTTCTTCGATGTCGCGTTCTTGGAAGCAAGGTATGACGTGAACGCCCAGTCACGCCGAATGTCCCGATGCCTTTCTGCGATCGAGCCTTTTAAAGTCGAACAGCAGTATCCGATGGAGACAACAGCGATCTCGTTGCGCAAAAGCCGCGCGGCAAAGCCTCGACTTTCACTGGTCGCCGTGCACGCGGATACACGGACGTACGCGTGCGCGCGAGCATACACGAGCGTGTGCCCTTGCACGCCGCCGCACAGACGTGCGTGTGCACGAGTCCGCGTGCACGAGCGCGGTTGCGTTCGTCGCGCACCGCTGAACGCACGAAAAGTAGGAGGATAAATGTAACTAGTGGATTAAAGGACCAAGAAGCGAAACAAGAATTATACCGCAGCTTATTCACCACATGCGAATGCACGCTGCAGATTCTTTTTGATTTATCGCTTTCCGTGATACGGAATTCAATATTTCTTTTTAAACAGATATCTAGCTAGAATATTAGGATAATTGACACGAAATGAGAAATTATTGCTCTAATGACGTGAAGCTGGGGCTTTCAGATCTCACGAAAGGATTAAATAATGAATTTCAAACACTAAATATGTAGATTAGTGTCCGTTATTTATTCCTTTATTCAAAATACGAAAAACTAAAATATAGCGAATTTTAACTGGAAAAGATTTTATCGCGTTATTATCGTGTTTTATGAATGGGATATCTCGGAGAATAAATTATTTCCTATTATCTTACTCGATATGCAGGAGAGAAAGATTCGTAACACTGATTCGAAGCGGAAAAATAAATATTAAGATCAGCGAAAGGAAATATTACGTAGATGTGTGTGTGTGTGTGTGTAAACAAATAAAACTAAAATACAGTTGCAAAAAATCATTATCCACACGAAAAACAAGAGGACAAAATAACCAACGGATTAAGAGAAAAAGGAAAGAAGAACGGAAAAGTATTACAGATTAGTCTGAGTGAGTAAATTGCAGTTTCCTTTTTCGTGAATTACGAAACAACTACGATTTCTTCCACTCGTGACATAAAAAAGGAAATGACACGCGACGGTGCACTCGCGACGCATAACATGCATAATTTCTTGCATAGTTTTAACGGACTAATATTATATGCAGTAAATACAATATTATCAAGATGTTCCCGTAAATATGCAAATGGAAGAAACAAAAATTCAGTGATGCATTGTTATACTGATACGAAAAAGAGAAAACCGTAACGAGAAAAAGAAGAGTAGAGAACATGACACAAAATGAATGGTAATCTTTTGTAAATTATTGCATTTCTTTATCGTTGTCATAATAAATAGTAAATTTTGTGAAAGAAGTAAATTTTGCATATGTAACCATCTGAAATAATTTTATTTCAATTCATATTCATATTTACCAGATGTGTAAAATATGTCAAATATATAAAAATTAATAAAACAGGTTAAAGTACAGGTAAACTTACTAATTAAATAAAAAATATATTGGAAATCGTGCATTTGTAGCAGCTTTCACGAAAATGAGAATTAATACGGTCGGGAAATTGTCATCTTTCATAATGATAGCGTTCTTTATATCTCGTTACCGATAATAAATAATAATTAATAAAACAGGCATAATAAATATTAATTTAAAACATTTGAAACATTTTTCTTCTAAAGAAACAAAAACGTTGAAAGCGAGATATTATCTTTGTAATAATAATAAGTAAGTTGTAACATTTTGTTTTGAATAAATATAAAAGCTCATTACACACATTTGCTCCGTTTCTTCCGAAGGAGCGAGAACAGATAAAATCTGACGCATGAATTATCGTTCTTAGAATAATAAGTATGTCGTTCTTTAGAATAAATAAGTATGTCGATAATAAAACAAATATAACAGGTTATCTCTTGAAAGTTGTTTCTTGAAAGGAGTAAAAACGGAGTTCAGGACATTACTCTATTATCGATTCTTGTCGCCACACCGCATACGATCGTGCCGATCATGTCTCACGCCTTGTCGTGCGTCAAAGAAACGGATATACAAACGGGATCAGATAGGAGAAAAGAAAAACCGAAATATCAGAGTGCAGGGACAGCTGTGGACTGTGCTGTCTCGCAGCAGCCGCGGATTATAGCAATCACACTTTTGCTATTGCGAAAGTGTGTTCTAGCTTGAAGTGAATGGTTGCAAAGCTGCTGCGTCAGGGACGTAATGTGTATGTATAGAAAGAAAATAGATCGCATTTTCACGATTGCTGGTTACAAACCGAGTGAGCTATCGTTAGAAATTGAGCAGATTTTGAGCGAAAAATCATAAGATTTATTTAATAATTTTCGGCTGACTGACGCATTTGAGACAAAAGAAACTCAATCATCCTTATTATTTCAATTAACTGAAGGAATTTATTATAGAATATAATCAGAAATATGATTAAAAAATGATTTTTATAATAATAAATTTGCTTTAACCTATTTTAATAAGATGTAATTGAACAGAAGAACGTAATAATTTATAGATATAAACAGAGGAAATGGTAGTAATATGGGAAAGTCTATTTATTTCTGTAATAAGTTAAGACTAATCATAGAGTCAACATCAGCGTTCTTCATCTCTGCAAACATTTAATTTTTGACCTGCCATTTTTAAATTCAACGGTAAAAAGATTTTTGTAAAAATTCAAAACCATGTTGAATTCGCGCCTTAAGAAAATAAGAATGATAATATAGGAGTAGTAGAGACAATTTGAAGAAAATATTGTATGAAAATTTTTTTAGTGTATATGTAATATACACCAGAAAATAATACGAGATGCAAAAATGGCAATATTTTTCTGATTATCAGTAAAAATAATTTTTAATGCATATATAATTTTTGTAATTTGTTTAAAATGAGATCACTAAAATAAAAATTACAAAAATTGAATAAATTCAAAAACTAAATTTATTCCTTGGCATACTTGAAACTCTCTGCAATTGTGAGAAACGTCAAGTAATAATATGAATAATATGAATAATATGAATTTCTGGAATTACCATCTTTATCATGTTTGAATTTTATTCTGAGAACAGGCTTATTTTACTAAAAGCAAATATTTTATTTTAAACACTGGACATAGCACTTTTAGTAATTTAGTAAAGATTATTTTAATTCATTCAAGAAAAACGAGTTGATTCCTTATAAAGTTTTGTGATAAGCGAAAAACAATCACATTTGTTCTTTTCACAGTCTTTGTCTAATTGATCAGGGGATACCAAGATAAATATCAATAAGTACTTGTAGCGAATTACCGCTCGATGTGCAAATTACCACTCTTGTGCATCAAATTTTAATAGCAATTCCTATTACACTCTCTCCCATATTATCACCATCTCCTCTAATAAGCTTATTTCCATCTCCTCCCATATATTGATGTGTAAATCTCGTAATAAAATTTTTGCAAAATTATTTTTACCACAAAAAGATGATTTTCTATACTTATGCGTCTGCAAATCAGGTCGCTGCATAGCAAAAACGAGGAATTACGCACGATATAATAATATATAATAATACATTTCAAGCATACGATTAACACAGTCTAGCATAGAGTCTTGAATTTCCGTTACATACGACAACCGAGGGAACGTTAGCTGGAAATTATGAAATATAAGTCGTTGATAAGATTCGTGTAATGGTCGCCAAAGGGAAAATATTTATTACTGCGAGCGTAACGTGCATGGTGGCCATTTTCCGTGCAATTTTTTAAAATTCATGTTAATGACATGCCATTAAAATCTTTTACGGTGCTCACACGCAGAAAGTCAGTATTACATGCGAATCGCAATGGTTGCACGCGCCTCCGTGCGCTTAATAATTTCATCGCAAATACTTTAACCATGAACATCTATATTATACGTCATGGGAATCTGCCTATCGAGTTTATGGATCTCACAGTGGTGAAGTTATACCCCTGTCGAGTCAATTATCCACGATTGCGTTTACCACAATTCCTAGTCTGCATTTAACGACATTAAAATCAACCCTCCATACATGCACCAATATACATATAATTGATATATCTCATGTGCGCCTTCTGATAAAATTTATTTCAATAGAAGTATGTGTGTGCAAGGATTAATATAAGTTATATCCTATCGTCGGCTTGACAATAAATGTGTAATATGTATGCTGAGAAAAAAGTTGTTAATATAACTAAATGTGTCTAATTGACAGTCATTTTCTAGCTCGAATATTTATGTTTTTAAACATATATCAATAACATTAACAGATTGTGCTTTCAGATTGAGTGATACTTTTGTAAATTAATAAATACTTGTGTTTTTAAGTTAAAATATGTCCATAACATTAACAGATTGTACTTTCAGATTGAATGATATGATGATTTTTACGAATTAAAAAATATTTGCTTGACAGCTCGTGACCACCACATGTATTGAATCAAGAAATACTTTTTTGTCAATATGTAAAAAAATTAAGATATAAAACTCAACATAATTATCGATCATCATTATATTTTCATACATTAGATTAGATTCTTAGTCTTAGTAAGTAAATTTTAAACGATCGTATGTTTAAAAAAGTCATTTCAATTTTTGATATTGTCTATTACATTTATCATTAAAAATTTAAAGATAGTAAAAAGAGCAATTTTCTACTAATTCTACTTCTCAAATCTCGTAGCTTGAATAAAAAAAAAAATCACAAATTAAGTAACATAAATTAGCGGAAATTCAACTTAATTTCTCTTGTTTGTCTAGCTAGATTGATAAAAAAGAGATACCAAAAATTAATAACGCGATTTCTTAATTTTATGCAATGTATTCCATATATAAAAATTTGTTTATGTATGTAAATCACCATGATTAACTACTTTATCCTCGTGTGTTATTAATAAATCTGCAAGATCTCAATATACATGATCGATTATTTAAATCGCTGAAAAATACAATTGCATTTACAAATGCAATATTATAAAAAAATAATAAAAATCTGTTATTGATATTTTATGAAAATTATTGATGTTATTGATGTTTGATATTTTATGAAAATTAATCTGAATGTATAAAGAAGCTTCGCGAAGAAAGAGAAAAAGATATACAGAAAAAAAAATTTTTTTCTAAATACAGTAAAATTGCGAAAAAGAGAAAAAGAGTGTATTTTTATTTTTTTTTTAATCATTACAAATCAAGTTTCGTCCAATCTAAAATCACTTGATTATTCAGCCGATCTTCCAGCACAATTTCCCCGAAGAACGCGCGTACATCTGCACCTATGCGAGGCGCGTAAGCGGCAGTGAATAAAGCGACCGTGCCCCGTACCAGTGACGTCATCCTCGTCGGATCCAAGATGGCGATCGCGTGTTCGCCAAGCGAAATCGACAGCAGGCAGCGGCGGCGGCAGCAGGACCGGTTTTCGAGGAGGCGGTACCACCGCCGCCGCCGCCGCTGCCGCAACTGCATCGATGTATACGCCGCATTGGTCGCAGCATGCAATTTCGTCGTTTTGCCGGGCCGAAAAGCCGAAGCCGCGCACATCGACTACCCTGCCTACGATGCTACATAATGCGCATTAACAATCAAGTTTCAACAATCGACCCTTCGATTTATGCGAATGTATCCGGAGTCTCGCATTTTTCTTCATATACAGTTATATACAATGTATACTTGATCATCGATAATTCAAAGGCACTTTAACTTTTAAGTCAAATAGCACACAAAGTCTGAGTGACTTTTTTTTACGAAAAAGACATACATATTTTCATTGTTTTAAAAAAATTGATAATGTGTACACTGTTCTTCATTTAAATATTTAAATTAAAATTATGTTAAAGTAAAGTTAAATTTAAATTAAAAAACAAATAAGAAAATTTACCTATCAAGAATAACATTTAATCTTGTTGAGTTCTGAAGATTAACATTTTAGTTTACTAAGGAAAACTCTTAAATTGTGTATCATTTATAACCTATAAACTAGTATAAATAAAATTCTGAATTCAGGATGAATTTAATATAAAATAATCTAAATCTAAATCTAAACATATATATTATATAAAAATTATAAAGAAATGTAGAATATTTTTAAATAATTAAAAATGTATATATATATATATATATATATACATATATATAATATAAGATCTAATACGAATTCATGCGGGATATACACGTTAGCAATGATTGTAAAATACAAGAATAAGATAAAAGAAAATAGCGACGTGACCGTTGTATTGAAATCCCGCTATTGTGAAGGGAAAATAAAGCGCGATCATACTTGGTACCCTATCTACGGTAACTGACGGTAACAAAAACGATCCCCACGTGTCGACCTACGCGCTACGCGATTTTACAGTGTCATTACCGTAAATTTCGCGCTCCACGTGAATCGTGTGGTGAACCGACCGCGAGAGAAAACTGGAATGCCGAATAGAGCGAGAACGCGTGCATGCTGAAACGCCGTCCCTTCGCCAGAAATGGATCGCGTATCGCTCTCGATTAACGTCCCCCCCCCTCTCTCTAGCGTCGTAAATTGTAAAATTTTCTCGAGCGACTAATTCGAAAATCGATACGGCGCCGCGGATAAAGCGCACGGCGTTTCCCTCAGATGCGTGTCCGTGCGTATCCTGTTCCGTGTAAAAGCCGAGACACGCGCCCATCGCGCATCTCTCGCGCGGTAGCGAATGCCAGTAGCGTAGCGTGGCGTTTTCCATGCTTTTTTCAAACGATACATCTGTCTCGGATGTCTCAATGAGGAAAAATTACACGATTTTACGAAAAACGGAAAATAACGACAAATTAATATAATATTATGTATTTAATTTGATTTGACATATATTTAATTTTTTTATTCTCTCGAATCACACAAAAAAAGTTTTTCAAGCAATATCGCAGTAATACTTAAAAGAATCTAATTAAGATATCGTCGTTTGCGGAGTAAAACAAGAGATGTCAATCGATAGATACTATCGATTGACACACCGAAAACTTTTTTCACTATCTTCTTTCGGACAATGTATTCAAACTCGCGATGATTGTCAAATCTTTTCACTTGGCGTCGTTTATACTTTCGCGCGTCTATCGAATCCGTTTGCTTTTCTATGGATCATCGCGGTCCTTTGAACGACATCGATGCTCGATTCATCCATCACCGATGAATATACGAAGCGATGTGCGAAGCGTATGAAGTGTACAGACTGCACATTTGAAAGTGCAAACGTTGATTATCGATCCATTGATCGCTTACTATACTGACGGGGCGCCGCCAATCAAACTCGGCGGACAGCGAGATGTCTTTAAAAACATCTATCGCGCATCGATCGAATGCTTCGCAATCTACGTTCTCGCCTAAAAGCCTCCAAACTAATGCTTTTGCAGTTTTCTCATTTACATCGATACTGATATCGCGTTACTGGCTTATCTGTCACGTAACTATTTTAATACCGCTCACATGTCGTCTGACTCATTTCCCCGAAATATATCGTTTGTACTTCTATGTGTTCGTATTCGCGTGGGCAAAATAGATTTGTGTCCTGTTTTCTAGAATTTAACCTGAACTCGAAGAACTTAAACTTGAACCCTCGAATTACGGATATTTTATAAAATAAATATTTATGTTGAGAGAGAGAGGGTCAAGAGTCACATTGTTACATCAGGGTCAAGATTCACATTGTTACATCTTGAGAATTTTGGCAAACGTATCAAGATGACGTGCGTTATTTGATGTTAAACTGGATAGAAGTATACGTTCGGTGCCACTTGGGACCCTCTTTCCCTCGAGATCGAAACCTTGAGACCAAAGGAATGAACATTCGCATCCGAGTCCGTTACGGCAGTACCGGCGTAAAGGTCGATACACTTGCTACGGGTATTCAATACCCCCCGCAAGGATAAAGGAAAAAGGAATGCGAGGCGTCCATTACGTATCTTCCAAGTTAAATGTCTAATTTTTCTTTCACGAGGATTAGCGCCGTCGTGTTTCTGCTTCTAAACTTTATACGCATGAAATAAACGCGAATCACGTAACGTCGCGTGCTTTTGTAAAAAGTCAAGACATTGGCATCCTCTCCGTTGCGTTCCGCAGGAATTTGCCCTTAATGACAAGTATCATTCTCGGCGCGAAGTTACCGAAATCGACGAGACGGGGAGATTTTTTTTTTTTTTTTTTTTTTTTCAGTCGGACTGCCGCTCGCTTTCGTACTCTTGCAACTCTCGTCGGCAGGCGCGAAGGTCAACAAGTTTTCTACGCGAGCGGGAAACGCCTTATAGCGTGCGGGGCACCGACGCGCGCTCGCGAGCGTCGCTTACTCACGCTCACAAAATTGCTACCGGGGGCTGCCCTCTTCCCCATCCGGAGTTAATGAGCGGAGTCTTTCGCGCCGACAGTCGACGACCTCGTCGAATTCTCCGCGGCGACTCGCGAATCACGCACCGTGTCGGAAACTCTCGCTCGACCTCGATTCGTCCGACGTTGTTAGCGTTGAGATCACCGCTCGGTATGACAGACGAACGCTCGAGCGCGTAGACCCGAGCATGCTTCTGTCGAAAAAATTCAACGATTGCGCCAGAATTTGCGAGGAATTCCGCAGATCAAATCGCGGAAACGAAATCGAAATTTCTTTGTATCAAATGTCTCGCTTTCCTTCTCCACGGTTCTCCAAGTCGCGCATACGGAGTTGACACCGGTCACCGCTGGAAGAAACTCGCGAGACCGGCGCATTGGAGGCTCGGGAAATTTTTGTACTTAAAAAAAAAAAAACCATGATATCTCTCGCCGGTTGTTTTCAATGCGGACAACGTCTTCCGGGGCCTCCAAAATTACGATTCGTCCAGCGTGTGTCCGGTGTGTGTGTCGAGGGAACGAAAAAAAAAAAAATAACACACGTATTCTCCTACCTCGTAGGCTCGTGTTGCGTGCGTGCGAGGCCTGTAGGGCCCGCGCTTCCGAGGGGGAGCTGGCGATATACGCTCCTGTCGGGATCTCCGCGCGCAAGCAGGTAAATATCGTCTAAGCGCGATCGCGCGGCCACGACTGAGTCCGTTCTCCTGAGAGAACGTTTCACCTGCGACGACGGAGCCCCCCTCGGTGGCCTCGGTGCGACGCGCGAACTAAACCCACCGCGCCGCCACCTTTTCCTCTCCCACTCGCGATCGCTTCGCGTCGCCTCGCGTCGCTTCGCGTCGCACGCGGCCTTTGTACAAGCGCGTCCTTTTACCTGCGCGTACCACGTTCTGTGTCCGCCACTGATTCGGCCATCCGCCCACCTACTCGCGCGGGCGCCCGTACCCCTCGGGATCGCCGACCGGCAACATCCGGGTGATTCGCCCCCCTCCCACTCCCCTTGACAAATCGTGGGAGGCGGAATGTCTTTTTTTCTACGGCCGGCAAGACGGAACGGGTTGCGGACAGGTGTGATGATAGGGCACGGGCAACCGACAGGGCGATCCTACCTTTCTAATCCTTACGATTGATCTTCGTAATTTATCTCTTCTCCTTTTTTAAGAATCACTTCTCGCAAATCGTAGATCACAATTGATGACGATTAATTTTCTTATCACCATCTTTTGATTTATAGTTTGTAAACTAATGCACGTGGATTGAATCGGACCAACACTCGGAGCATCTTAATGTCTCTTGTGACACGTGTGTTTCTCCCCTGCATTCATAAAGAAGGGAGAAGCAAAGTATATATTTATTTAACACCGTCCTTCACACGGAAGGACTTCGAGCATCGATAGTACGATAGATAGTCTCTCCCATCGTGGTCCTTGAAGTGACACGCTTGTGTGCTCAACCGTCTTCCAGGTCGTTTCAGTTCCGGACGAGACGATATTACAAGACGGATGTTACAGGCGTCGCGCGATAAAACGCAATTTAATTCAAAAGAGTACTTTCGACAACCGACGGTTTCCCCGGACTGACGTCCGTTACTCCGTAGAGAGGTGAATTCGCGATGTCTGCGGGCGACGTACGGGACGCGAGCTCGTCTCCCAAGTTCCAGCGAGCCCAGAACCGCTATTCGTTTTCGCGAAATTATTCTGCCGCGGAGACCAGCGTGTGCGGCTCCCTTCCCATTTCCGTTCGCGGTGGCCTAGCGCTGCGCGCCGTCGTCGTCTTTGAAGGACGCGGTACGCTCTTTCGCGACTCACGCGAACGCCTCGGCGCCGTTCGGGAATTCGTACCCCCGGCACGCTCAGCGCTCTCGAGCTGAAAGACACTTGGCTCGCGCAATTCCCTGCCCCGCAGGGAGATCTTTTCCGCTCATCCAGCACGGAGCTGTGCCTCGCGTGTTCGCGCTATTGACATTAAACAGCCGCTTAAGAAGATGTACAACACACGTCGAGACGTCACGTTCTCGCTTTAATCACGCCACGTTGATTCCGCACTCTTTCCACCAGTTGCGACGATTCGAAAGTAATAGCCTAATTCAAACGTTACTAATTTACATTCTTTTTTTACCGTAAATTACATAAATGTAAGAAATATATCTAAAATCGCCAAACGGTCCGAGCTGGATCTTACTAGCCAATCAATGAGCTGCGTGATTTGGTTTGTCGGACTCTAAACGCATTAAATAAGATGCGTGTCGACTTGATATGTCAAACTTAAAATACAGTAAATTAGTAAGGCGCTAATAAGTCCCCCCACCCCCTTTTCTAAATCAGATAAAGAATTTATTGTAAAAAATATTACCTCAGTCAGGATTCGAACCTGGAATTCATTCCGTGCGGACAAGTCTGACAAACCAAGTCGGCACGCAACTCATTGATTGGCTATTAAGATCCAGCTTGGGCCGTTTGGCGATTTTAGATATATTTTAGATATATGTTACTAATTTAGTCAAATTATCATTTCTTAATAAAATGTGCATTAATTGTAAAAAGATCATAATGTTTATTATACGGAAGACAAAAGAATGATAACGTACAATAATGGATTGCTAATGAGGAATAAACATCATTGGTCTAAAAATATGGTACAGCAAAAATTGTAAAAGACCACTAAACGATTAAAAAGCGTTCTCCGGGCGATTACGTATTCTCTTATCTTTTATTTCAAGCGCTCTGCAGTCAGTTTGACCGTGAAAGGTTTTCTTCGCCGTGCGCCTTTCCCTTTGATCATTTTCGTTTCTCAATCGTTTGCCGAAAAGGCCACAGATCCATCGTCCATCCGGGAGAGGCGAAAGACAGATGGCAGCCGACGATCTCGTGATGTCGGTGATAAGGGACCGCGATGATCCAATGGAGGGAAGAGCGAAAAGGAGAGAAGAGAGAGAAAGAGAGGACGCGGGGGCGTGGGCGCCCAAGGCCTTCTGCTCGCCATTTACGGCGTAGCCGGACACGGAAGATTCGCGGGGAAAGAAGGGAAAGAACGACGAGATGCCCGACGAGAACCCCGCGAGGATGGAGCGAGGACAACGGGGGCGAGGAGGGAAAACGAGAAAGATCAAAGGGGGCAAGAGAGAAATGAATACCACCGTCAGGCCATTTTGGTCGCGCTGCAAACTGGAAAGACCACTCGAAACTCCGTCAGCGAAACGCGTCCGCTATTGGCGGAGAATGAGTTCCGATCGTTTTGCTCGGCTCGCGACGGCCGCAGGACTCATCCGCAGGACTCATGATCGCATGTTTGGTCCGACGAGTTCCTCCAGTTCTTCTGCAGCTCTCTCGCGATAGGGTTACGTGGGTTGACGCGAGGATGATTTTCTTTTGCGTTCAACACTTGCTCGAAGAGGGAAATGAATGAAGGAGATGTTACTGCATTCGTAATCCCGTAATCGGTATCCGAGTTTAATAGTCGAATAGAACGATTAATTTACGCTGCACATTTAGAATTGCGCACATTAATTCTAATACACGGACCATTATCGCGCTACAATGCGAATGCAATTCATTCGCGATAACGATAGTTAGAATGTTTGTAAGAGCGTGTCTTCTGTATGGTAGTTAATAAATCGCTTTCACTTCTTAATTTGAACATCAAAATCGTATACATTCTTTCTTACAAGTGAGGATTAACTTACGGCAAAAAGAGATTTTCAATTTATATAATATGCCACATCTTTAACGGTTCTCCCGTTGAATGTCGATCGGGTATTTAATTTTCTGGATCGTTTCGATAAAGGGTACGTCACTTTTTTCTCGAATTAATTAATCTAAAACGTGTCACATCGCGCATACTAAAGCGCGGAATTTAATATAGTCCAAGCCGCTGGCAAGCTGCGCAACGAAGATCGTAAATTCCATCCAACGTGTGCTGCGGGCCGACGTATCATCTAGGATACGCACGATCATCCTTGCATAACGATTATGCGGCGTGACTCGTCTGCAGTCCCTTTAAAAAGGCGCTCGCGCGAGAACGACACGATACGTGGATGAGGTGTCGAATGTCGCGAGAACGCGGCGAGCAACGCGCGATCGTTAAATCACTGTTTTTTTCTTCCCGTCGCAATTCGGCCACTTTCGACTCCCACGAGAAATCCCGTAAAGCGACTTTCACGACTTTCCACCACCATGTGAGCGAAACGCGACACCTCCTAGCGCGCGTTTCCCACTTGCATTCGTCACGGTATGGCGTTGCACGGCAGGGTCGTTGGTCGGATTTTAGTTTGCGCACCGCTGCCTTTTTTCCCCCCGCAATGCCGATTTACTTTTACCGCATCACTTCACCGCTGACGCAAGTTACGTCGCTGCGTTACGCCGTCGCTTAAAAACCCAAATCGCGCAATGACCCTTCACTTTCACACACGACGTCCTTGGACCAATTGAAAGAGAGATTCGAAATTTCCTTAACGAGAGGAAAAAAGTATACGCAATGCGGGTGTTTTTTCTAATTATAAATAACTGATTTCTCACAAAAAAAATCGATTGAAGTGAAGGAAAAGCATAATTTCAACTTTATAGTTTCTTACTCGAGATTATCTCATTACTTTTTTTAACTTTTACCAGTATGATATTAGCGATATGTTATAAAAAAACATTTGAAGTGGATTAGCTTCAAATTTTTTTCAGAAACACATAGAAAAAATGTGTTAGGAGTTAACGAAGCGTTTCGAACTTCGAAAGCGAGCGTGTTCTTTAGGTTCTAATTTTCGGCGAAAAGTCCAACTTCGTGCCTGGACTTATCGTCTGGTATCGCCCGCGGCGAGCAATTTCGCGGTGTCCGGGGCGAACTCTTTGGCAGAGGAGGGCAATGGACCGGTTGGTCCTCTTTCGCCATCGCATTCCCGAATATGGCAACGCACATGCCGAAGTGCTGCGGGCACTCGACGCGCAATACGCTTAAATATATTCAAAGTCGTTCCGAAATCCCGCTTGTATTCAAACGCGGTTACAAGTCTAAATGTTATCTGCATTTGGATGAAAAAGGTGATTCAACAAACGAATGTAATTTCCCTTCCCCCTCGATTTTTCACTTACCTGGAATAAATCCTTCTGATCGCATCGAAATAAGGTTTTAGCAAATCTTGTATTACTGTAATATATTATTCTTATTTAAGTGTAAGATAAATAGGAAGCTGATTGCTACTTTAGCTTTTTCGTGCTCAGAAAATAAATTCCAGGAATATCAAAAAATTTGTATCAAATAATAATGTGTGAATGTAAGAAATGATTAAAGTAATTTATTTTATTACAAGTATTTATAATGTTAATACATTACATAAAATAATGAATTTAATTATAGTCTTTTCTCATTACGATAAATATTTTATTAAACCTAATGTGCTCAATGTTTAATAATTGAAAAAAATTATAAAAGAAATTTAGGGAAAATTTGAAGGAAATAAAATGTCTGAACATAAGTCGGTAAGCCAAATGAAAAGCTTCGTTTCTTCACTTTCAGAAGAAATCTTCGTTTATTGATTAAATGAGAATAATTAACGCTTCTAAGCTACTTGTTGAATGTAATTCACTATTAAAATATTCATCTGGAGCTCGGCATTGTCATCGACAAAAGTTTTTATATAAACTGCAGATGTCAAAAAAAATTAAATAACATGATAACTTATAAAAACGTGATAGCATTTCGGAATCGTTAATCAATATCACAAAATTAACAACTCGTAAAGTTTCAAGGTAACGTACCTTTATTTTGGATGCTATCTTCACTTTAAATAGAACGAAGACAGATACAACAAAATCGATTGTACCGATCGGTGGCAGTGTGTCCGTATCAATAGATGAACTCGCGATCGATAATTACGTAGACGTAGAGTATATAATGACTAGACTACATATTACTTGCATTAATGGATCAAGAATCGAAGAATCCTTCTTCAGAGATACAAATCCAACTTTCCATCAAAAGAGATCGATAACATTGTCCGATATATGACTACACAATTTTAAGTGATTAAATTCCCTCCCTTTATATCTCCCTTATCTAGTACTTATACTTGCGGAACACGGCACGATCAAAGTGTTAACAGTTCGAAACAATTATACGCAGCGCGTCCATTTAGCATCCCAGACGCTATAGCCTAGAGCTAACTTAGCAAGACCTGAATATATCAGCACACGGGATTTACCTTACTCCTCTTTCGCGTAACAATAAGGAAAAGAACGATAGGATCAGCTGTCATCTAAGAATGTAATTCATAAGATTCTCAATTTTATTTTCCGCGAGAAACTCGTTTGTCCCTCAATTCCTCAGTTGCCGATTTTTTTAAGTATTCTTTAATGTGACAGTGAAAAAAAAAACAAAAACTGATAGAACCAGCAATCCTAAGTACCTAAGAATGTAATCTATAAGAAGCTCATAATTTACCACGAACTTGTTTTTCGGTTCTTCGGTCGCCGAGCCTAAAGGCATTCTTCAATGTGGCGGATCCAAAGTTTAGCTACGCAAAAACAGAATATCCCGTGCGACGATACATTCGGTGTCTGGCATTCTTTCGCGATCCTGTCTTTTGGCGTCGTGGGAGCAAGTACGAAGGCACGAAGATCTCTCTGGTCGGCATTACCCTCGACGATCGGCCGGTGTGATATCCGTTCGATGACTCACGCCGTTTGCGAAGTGTCTTTTAACGAGCGTTGTTATCTAGGGGCGATACATCTTCTGCCGAGTGCAGCAACGCCAGCAATATAGTTTTGATCCCTTCCATCGCTGCCGCACGTCTCTGCCTTTTCGTTCGCGGGCCACGTCGTCGTGACTGAATCTGCTCAACTGCGACCAAGGACTGAAACCGGTATGTAATTTCGACGAGTTCCCCGTGCTGCAAGACACGGCCGAATGCATCCTTTTGCATCAGCCGCCGTGCTTACGTTGTCTAGAAGTAGAGGAGAAAGTGGAAACGTGAGATAGGACAGGAGCACACAAGAGATGGGTGATCTTCCCTCTTTTCAAAAGAATACAAAACTCGGATGCGTCAACGATATGATCTATACAGTTTGCGTTCGTACCATACTGGAATGCGCATAAATCTTAAAACGTATAAAACGAATGTAACGCGTAAAACTAAAACGCAACGCTTAATTTCATGGAGTCAAAAGCACACAATTGGCATTCCTACTGACTTCTCTATATATTCTCACTTGTGCCTGCAGCACCGAGATCGCTGAACTCGCCGAAACTATGTCGATTTCCGGATTGTTAAGGATGACTAGCAAAAGCACTCTCTCTCTTTCTCTCTCTCTCTCTCTCTTCCTCACCGCAAATTATCTCCGCGGATGCGTCTTTGGCATTCCAGCCTATCGCTGTCGCATCGCTTCGAGTTCGACGAGCAACAATCGGCGAAAGGAAAAAACGCGTCTCTTCGCGAGACCGGGCCCGCGTATCCTCGAGGAAGACCCTTCGGTCCGTCTTCTCAGGCTCCGGCTGCGATCGCACGTCCCGCGTCGTCCCCGGACGCGTCGACGACCGCGCGATGCAGATGGGCGAGGGCAGGACTGCGACAGCGGAGAATCGAACGTGCCGACCCTCCGAGGCAACCTGCAACAATAATCGTCCGACTCATGGAGCGCATGAAGCGATTGCGTAGATTACATCGGACACGCTCAATTGATCTATGGACACACGTCTCTGGCCTGCTTAGTTATGGCAGGTGAAATCGTAAGCGCGCACGTGCCTGACGCGCATCGTTTTCTTACGAAGCGACCGTGTAGATCGTCCGAGAGATACTCGCCGTTACACGTTGCTAAACAATACTGATGGCGCGCTTCTTTCGAGGCGAAATCACTTCGGATTGGAAACTCATAGCTATTTCGACACAGAAATATTGGAAATAGAAAGTGATATTGGTGAATATTGGAAATAGAAATTTTTTTTGAAAAGAGTATAAATTACGCTATCTTTCAGAATTCCCTTGGAATTGTTTCGCAAATTCGGAATTATTCTATAAATTGAAATGAAATTTCGTGAACCAAAAATGCATACGCAACTCGTTAATTTGTATTACTGCGTATTAATACACGTTTCCTTCAAATCCAAATCCGTGTTTATTCGGAGAATGCTTAAATATTGTTAAATAGAATATATATTAAAGTTAAAATATAATTTATATAATGAAATTTAACATTCATGGACATACCGGGAGTTGTGAAACATATATTCTATTTTCTAACTGTTAAAGAAATTACTTATTTTCACATACCGATAAGAATATCGCACTTGTACTTCCTATATGAATTAACCAATTACGGTACCACACGATACTGTTTTGCGAGATTTCTTATGAAAGGATGCCAATAAGGATGCAGAATTTCAGATCAGGTGAATTAAAGCTTAATCTTAATTGACTCTTGTAAGCAAACCAGCAAACAAAATTAGTATCGTGTGCCGTTAGCTTTAATCTGTATGAATTAATCATTTTTGCATGATACCAATCAGGCCGTAATATCGGTGAAGCAAATCTACTTAACGACGATACGAACGCTGGCACGTAGGCGATCGGCAGATGTACGCCGACGATCTCTCAAGAATTCAATATGTTTCTGAATGCCAGTGTCATAAAGAGCAAGTTATTCAACGGACACCTACGCGCGCGCGAACGAGAACAAGGGGAGACGCTCACCTCGATCAGGCTTCTTGAAGCTCGCCCTTCACTCCCGGTACGCCGTGATGATGCCTCGAGGCGAGCTTGTTCGCCAATTCGTGCATCACGTCTCTGTATATCACGGTGTCCAAATTTTCACCCAGCAAGTAAAGGAGAAACCAATCGCCGACCTTGCTGCGACGCACTATGGTCTCCACGGCGTCCCTCCGTACCAAACGAAACCTTAATCGCAATAGGTAGACCCTCGTGCGCGGTGAAAATATTATTAAGATCTGCGGGGCAAGTGGAACAAAATTACATTGCGAAAAAAAAAGAATTAACTGCATTACATAGATTACTATAGATTATACTTTTCTAATCGCAAGATATAACGAAAGCGCAAATATCATTTTATTATCCTGGAAGTGATAGAAACGTTTGCACTTAAAAATTGAAAAGTTTGTGGCACACTTAAAAAAAAATCGATCGCGGCAGAAATTTTCACAAATTGTTATTCGTAAAGTATAAAATACAAGAAGTATCTTTCGCGGGATTACTGACCCTATATAAAACCGTAAAGAAACTGAGCACGCCGAGGAAAAGGAACCAGAACCACAGAAAGACATAGATCTTCTCGTTCACGACGTTCAGAGGCAGTATACAGACGGCGTCATGTCTCTCGACCTCTCCGCTGACGCCGTACTTGTAGAAGGTGCATTTGGTCATTCGTGGAAAGACGTAAATCATTGGGTCCACTCGGTCCTCCTGATCGGATTCAAGGAACCTGAGTACGTCGATGCCAAAGGTCAAGAAGGCGCCGTCGAAGAAGCGGTTCATCAGAAACATCTGACCTGCGACAATGTGCTCGTTGTTTTACAATTTTCTGTTATCCCCGTCTGTTTTTGGAAGGAATTTTGACAGTTGCTTGTAATAGGTATACATACACTGATCAATTAATCACTTTTTTAAATATTTTTTTAAATATAATAAATATTTCTATAATAATATCAAAGAAAGAAATTTTTTTTTAATTATTAAACATGTATTAAATCTTGACAAATGAAATTGTACAAATCTCAATTTCGAAAATAAGATCCATAATTTTAGAACAATTTCGTATCCAAGCTTTAAAATATTTAAGTTTTAAAATATTGAATCGTAATCTCATATTTAATCAAATTATATATATATATATATATATATTTATAGCTTTTAGTAGTTGATTGATTCGTTGATTGAGCCGTTCATGAATGAACGATTACATCCCCATACACGTTGATAATCATATCACACTGTAATTGGGACGCGATGGACACCGGATAAAATTGACGAGCTATCTCATAACAAATCGGGTAGTCGAGTTTGCATGTACAGTTGGCCAACTGTATCGTTGCCAACTTTTACCGTGAATCATTCATTCATTATTCGGCTGCTCATTATACGGCCTTCCTTTTTCTTATGATGTAAAATTAACGCGAATGGACTACTCTATAGATAGCTTGTTGAATCCGTTTCCATTCTTTCTACAAAAGTGATTATATACATTGTTGTACGTTGCGCGATTTTGAAAATTTGTAACGTGTGTAATTAAAATGCTTCGCGTTCACACAAAAATTTAATTTTGGTGTCGTTTAGATGCACAAGTTTGAACGCAAAAATCAAGATTGATACAACAAACATAAATATAATATTTCTTGATGCTTTAAAAGTTTGCGTAATATAGTTTGAATGCTAAGAACGACTCGGCAGATGTAATTATTTAATTTGTTCGCCTGGTTTCTTGAAATTATCGACTAAACAAGATAAAATTGTAAAATAAGTAAAAATGTAAAACGATAGGACATATATTTTTAAATATACATTCAACATGTAGTAACATTAAATAACAACATGAAGCTTAGAATTCTACTACTTATTTTATTAGAATTTTATTAGAATTCTACTTTTTAATCTCATCTACGCGGACATTTTCATCAGCGAAAGAGATACACTTTTAAATACCATCTTAAGCGTACAACTGGTTTATCGATCATAAACGGAAGATACGCGATGACGTTCGCCGCCTAACGGGTCTTCAAATTACGGAATTCACTCGTGTTACATCACGATGAGGACGTGCGTTGTTGATCGAGGAGCTCAAACATTGACACTCGACAGCGGGCCGAAAAAAAGGAGGAGTGCGGGCTACTCACCGACCACATTCAGCAGCGCGAGGACCTCGCACAGGTAGTACCTGTAAGCCCACCAATTGTGAAAGCGAAGATTCTCCCAGAGATAGTCAAGCAGCATTTTCTTCTTTTGCTTTTTCTCCACCTCGGAGCAGAGCCCAATGTCGAGATCCATCATAAGGGCATGAATCTTGCCACCCTCCCAGCCCTTCCAGAGCCAGCGCGGGGTATAGAAGAGGATCGCCTGCGAGCAAAGTGCCGAGTGAATAAATACCGACGAATCAGCCAATCGTTGATATATTACGGGATTTTCTCTCTCTCTCTCTCTCTCTCTGTTTTTCTCTGTGGGAGGCGGATCTACTTACATACTAGTGCATAACCGACCATGATGGCACGCGAAAGGAGTTATCATTATTACCTCGCGCCCGATAATTGCTGATTAAAACAATTCACGGGTCGCTCGCACGTATGCGAATAAAATCCCATTTTATGAATTTTTGAACATTAAATCTGTTGATCGTATCCCCATTCGAAAGGCGGAGAGTGTGTCTCAAGCTTAATTATTTATCATATTATTGCTTATCATGATTAGGCATCTGTGTTGTACGAAATTACATACTGATCATTACTCATAATATAATTGCGCTGTAACTAATTAACGGCAAAATTTAATTTGCGGTTAACTAACTTATCAGTTAGTTTACTAGATTTTTAACAGTCTAACACTACTCTTGTTTTTTGGTTATAAATTAAGAATTAACGGTAACATATAACGTAGATACGCAATATATGCTACCCGAGTCGAGTCAATCAAGTTTTATCTAGCAGTCTTTATCGCAATATTTTGTTAACTTCCCATAATATTTTTATTCGATAATATCTTAGAATACATATTTTAGAATACATGGCATATTAATAGTCATGCTTGGAGGAGTAATCCAAGCTAATTGAATCGAGGCAACCTTATCTCACATTTCCGAAGCGATGTCAATGCACTTATCGAGACCACGCGATGTGGGAGTAAACCCTTTCTCACGGTATATAAAGCTTTCTGGCTTATCGCCAGGGGCCTCGGGTCGTGCTTGCCGTAGTACACGATCGAATATAGATACGTACGCTCGTCGCGCGTTACCCCCTTACGACGTGTTGGCGAGCGTTCAGAAAATTTGAGCTAAATTGCAATTTACGGAAAGCTCGAATGATTGTTAATGAAAGTACGTGCTTGAGATGTGCGTCAGAACTTTAATAGGTCTCCCAAAACGTACTCTTTATCCGAGTGCCACATTGTTTCCGAGAAGTGCAGAAACGACTTATTATTTTGGCTTGGAGACAAATGACGGTGCAAAATGACGGTAAAATGTTATTGCGGAGAGTACTAAGCGTCTCCTGTAATAATCGCATAATATTGCGCAAATTCTATTGTTGTATCTAAAAGTTATTAGTACAATTTAGTAAAATCTCCAAAGTAAAATTATATATATAAACGATATTTTTTATTTACGGCAACTTTTAAAATACTAAGTTTTTAAAAAAATACTTTAATGATATTAATACCTGTAGCTGTATCTATATAAGCCGAAAAAATCGTGGCAATTAAAAATGACAGTGAATTAAACTGCTCTCTTGCGATTGTTTGTAAAAACAAATTATATAAAAGTGTAATGAATGTTATATAACTCGTTTAATAGCCTTAGCGTACGTGGTTTATATATCGGTGACAGGATTTTTCAGAATGGGTGGTCTGACCTCGCTCTTGACGAGATTACGAAGAAACATAAAATAAACGCGCATGTCAGAGCGATTGTACGATTCGCAGCTTTTAGCATTATCGCGGGAGAACGCCTGCGTTGTAAAGAGAAAAGGAAAATGCGTGACCGAAAATAGATCTGTGTCCCTCTCTTCTTCTCTCTTCCCTTACCAACCAGGATCGAACTGCGACCGCATTTGCTGCCCTGCTGGAAGGACATTTATATCTCCCTTTCAATATGTTCAAACTTGTAGGTTTGCATAAATTCCTTTAGATGTGTAAATAAGCAGACATATCGATGATTAACGTTCGTTTACTCTTTATACAATAATACAAAATCAAATAAAAGTAATGCGTCATAATTAATTTTACACTCCGCGGATCTTTATAATAAATTGCACAATACTCATATATTATAGAAAAACAAGCAAATTAAATCTGATCTTAAGAGCGTATCTTATAATTATTATTATAAGATATATTTTGGTCTTTTAATGGAACTGGTCTTATAGAGAGGTAAAGAAAGATTGTTATGAGGTGATCCTATAACGGAAGAGTCTAACAACTATAATTAAATGTGAACACTATAATTAAATGTGAATTTATGAAATAGGGGTTGCAATGGAGCTGCTTATATATACATAAAATTATACGAATCACATTTTTTTGGATTGAATTGGATAGAATGAATCACGTGTACACATTTCGCCACGATTCCCGGGCGCGTAGTATCTATGTGTCACGTTAGCCCCGAATAAATTTAGCTAAAACAAGGCGAAAGAGCTTGAGACATTCGAAAAAAGAGAGACACAGAAGGAAGAAGACAAAAACGTGTACTTCTTGGTATTTTTTACATGTGTAAAAATAAATGTAACATGTGTGTATGACTAATTTGGAAACTATTAAATATAAATATCTTTATTTACATATATAATTAACAACTTTATCTGAGATATAAATATTAAAATATATAAATTCTTAGGAAAAATCATTTTACTAAATTTGTCGAAATCACATTTTTATTAAAATTATTATTATACTTATATCTGTATCATTTAGCTTATCAAATTTAGATTATCAAAATTACTTATTTGGACAAAACTACAGAAAATTTTTTCTTTACGCATTTATTTCTTGCTTGTTGTCTCGTAGATAAGAATTTTTCAGTGTTATTAATTTTGGGATACAATTGGGATGAAATCTTTATGAGACTAAAAGATTCTTTGAAAGTACGCATCCCACGTCACGTTGCCAATTAACGTTTCATTAAACATTAACGGTATGTTTTGTCAATTTATTAGCGATATACAGCATTATAGATGTTTTGTGTCAAACGTTGTCTAGAAAACACATTCAAATACGCAGCAATCAATTGCAAAATAAAAGGTGGATGCGCGATTAATCAAAGAGCGAGAGAGTTGTAGGAACATTGGACGTATAAATAGAGGATAGTGACTCGAGAAAAAGAACGATATTGTACGTGCGCGAAGACGAGTAATGCTTGAGGTACGGGAGGCGGAGGTACGATTAAAGATAGCATCGAAGGTACATATGCATTTTAAAGGCAGAACTATCTGTAACCTGTATTTATGTATTGACGTTATGAACAAGGATTATCAATCATGGATAAACGAATACACACGCACTTGCCGATCGTATACTGTTCATCGATACTGATTCATTCCTGCATTTTCTGAACTATCTTAATTTAGATAATATTCGATCGCTCTCCGTATTTCGTGATTGAAATACCTTCCCTTTTTCACGTAAAATTAAAGGCGCTCGAAGATTTAAATGTTAATCGATGTCCAAAGGGTCGTGGTTTGCAAATTCACGCATAAGGATAAATAAGAAACAATATTTATTATGAAAATTTCCAATACTCTTTATATCCAGTCGTTGACTCTTAGCATTCACTACAGAGAAATTACAAAAACTTACAGAGAGTAATTACAAAATAAAATATAATAAAAGATAAGAAAAGAGATTTTAAAATAGAGAATAGAGTATAATAAGAAAGGTCGAGATACAAAAGATGAAGAAGAGACCGTTTCGCTTCTTACTTGCAGTAGCAAGAGGAAGATAACCCATTGATAGTATTTGTGCTGCTTGACCAGCGGGTGGGGTGCATGGCCGTGTCCCCCTTCGCCCTTGGTGTTTGACACCCCGGGATAAGGCACGGCCTGACCGATGCTCATGTTGAACGCGCGCACCATGCTGTACGTAGTGTGAAGCCAGCAGAAGGTCTCCAGCACGGCCTTGTCCACGGCCGTAGTGGCTTCGCAGTGTATCGGCGAGCCAGAGATACTTTTACAGGCGAGGGTGAGGCAACCGGCCAGCAGTACCGCCACTGTGGCGCGATAATGCAACCGAAATATCATTGAGTCCTCAGCGATCCTGTGCACCTTGAAGAGCGATCGAATCGAGCCGAACAAGTCGATCATTTTGAGCATCAGCGGCATGTTAAACAGATGGAGATCGGGAAGTGACTTTGTTCAAGTCGCCTGGCAATCCCTCTCACGATGCCTCTGTCCTTTGTCCTGTTTGTTTTCTTTTCTCAGTTGACTCTTTCTACTTTTGCACAGAATAAGCTCGGTCCTATTGAAAGTGTGTCTTTCGAACAAACTGCACGATGTTAAATCACTTCTTAGTATTTTTTTTGCTTGTTTGAATAATTTCGAGATTGCAATATCGAATAAACATTTTTACATGGGTTTACATTTTTTCATCGTTAATATAAATTTTAATTTTATTTGCAAGTTTATTTTCCGAATTTCTATGTTACCGTTAAAGTAAGATCGCCGATATTGCTTCAATTATATATATATATATATATATATATATATATATATATATATATAAAACGTCGAAAATAGAATAATTATAAGAGCACAATTACAATCGTAAAACCAAGGACCACCCGCGTAGTTTCTTTGTACCTTTAGTCTTGAGTTTTGAGATTGGGCTAAAGGCGGAGTGTACACTGTATGCATTTGTGGGCATACAAACCGTCGTAAAAATCACATGGTACCGTTTACTTTTCTGGGTTCCCTTTGATTTGCTTTACTCACTCCCTTCGTTTATTCTTCTCACTTTAGTCCTCTCTTACTTTTTTGTCTTTCATATTTGGGTGAGATATCTCTCTCCAAGCTTTAACGCTGGACCCTCCCTTATATGCGGAACATGTCAATTTCCTTTCTTGTTTGTATCAATAAAAAGAATCGATACCGTTCGCCATATGTTTTTTCTTACAGTTTTTATCCTTAAAAATATTTTACAGTTTTTATTTTTGAAAATGCCAGTTACAAAATTGTTGCTTTATAAACACGAGATCACGAAAACTACACATGCACTATTTATTCATCACTTCATTCAACAATTTCCAATAGAAAACTATTGCTCATATTTTTCGCACGTTCAATTGTTCGTACACTTTCTTCCTCATTTTTCATCACTGTCGTAGTTAATGCATAATTTCATCCACTTGGTTTTGCGGTGGAATTTAATTTAATTCGGAATTTCGATGAGACAAAACGGTTATGAAGGAGAAGTTAAAGACGATAAATGCAGTTGGAAAAGAAACACGCATGTGAGTCTCGGATATAAGCTGTCAGAAGACTGACCGGACTTGAGAGGCATCCCTTGACCTCGATACTAAACACATAACTTACATTATCTTACAAGCATCTGGGTCAGCACGATTAGCCAAAGGCTGATCGAAACATCAAAGTGTATTATCCGCAATCTGATATAGTGTCACGCTGTCCGATGTGTACTCACCGAAACTATGTGATTTTCCAATGCATAAGTAAATTTGATTTTGTCATTCAACTTTGTTGCGAAGTTTGAAATGAACCAATGAGGTCTAATATTGTAACAAGACTCTGCGCATCCGAAATCATCTATGACAGAATTATGAATATTAATGGAGCTCGGACGTCATCATGCGCGATATATGTTACACCGTTCTTGAAGGTCAAAATCAGGACGGAAGAAACTCTTGATGCATAGGTAACATTGATTGACGTTACATCGACGCGTAAATATTTATAACACGACATATTTAGATCAAATTTTACGCGCGCGTAATTCGCACGATAACGTATCAGGGAAGAAATTTATTTTTGTCCGAGGCCAAGAAAGAAATGCCCAGATGGAATAATTAATGGCAATGAGAGAGGCGATTCGTTTCCTAAAATCATTTTATCTTTCCTCGTTACATTACATGACACGACATTATCATAAGTAAGAGCAACGAATTCCTGTAAGTTCATCGCTCTAATTGTATCGCAGGAAATATATCAAAAATATGGTTAATCGACATTTGGCAATGAAATTAAGCGCGTCATTACATGTGCAAGAGAAGAACATTTCAGCGGACCGAAATGAACACGAAGCTGTATTTATCGTCACTCCCTTAACTCTTTCCCCTCTCGGTCACTGGAAAGAATAGGGATAAAAAGATGACGAGATCGAGATAAATAGATGACGAGATCGAGATAAGATATTCGTGCTTTGATTAAAACGGATTGATCTGTCAATGGAGCACTCATTAAGCCACCCTTTTCGTCGATTCTTTCAGAATCGCCACGAGATTTCGAGTAATCTTCGCAGTCGTTAACGTGATTATCCAATCAGAGAAACTGAAAAGAACATCTTAATTCTTTTCCCTAGCGTTTCCTAGCAGAAAGATATAGTCTTTTTTCGTGTGTAATTTATCCCTTTTGATATTTTTAATACTTTTTATAATTTACAGAATGAAGAAGAGAAACTTTTGATAAATAACAATCAGTTACAGAAGGATTAAACTAATGTGATTTACACATTACGCAATATAAACGACAAAGGGCGGGCGGATTATACGCACGGAATTCATTGTTCGGTAAACAGCTTGAAATTAGCTCAACGATAATTATAGAAATGCGCGAGGAGATATATCGGCGAAAGGGAATACATCAGTAAAAAAGCGACTACTCGCTGTAAACTTGTACAGTTTGCTTTGAGACGCCGAGCGAAAAAAACACACGGCGAAGGGAGACGAGGAAATAGAAAGAGAACCTTCGTAGAGAGATAGGCTGTCATCGACTGAGTTTATTTTGAGACATCAATGCGAGTAGCATGAAAGAAACGCGCTAGAGCACAAGGAAAATACTACGGATCGCTATTTCAGGTGTTCGCGCCGCGCCATTAACCCGTTTCACTCAAACTTCCTATAACAATCTCCTTGTTTCTTTCATATCAGCTGAAATAATCGTGATCAAAGGCGCAAAGTGTTCGGCACTCGATGCATTTCGTATTAAATTCGATATTTCATGTTAAAAAAACAGTTTCCGCTCTTTAACGCGTGTTATCGCGCTACACAGCGACATTCGTATTTCTTCCTAGTGAGAGTCAACATCCATTCGACATTGATTCAGCTTCTCAACCATCATTTCTGATTGGGTTTCGAATAATTTGCACATTTGATATCGCTATTACGTCAAATTATATTATTTATAGCCAGCTCGGACCGTTTTGGCGATTTTAGATACATTTCTTACTATTATGTAATTTGCGGTCAAAAAGAATGTAACATTTGTGTATATTGTTTATAATGTACGACGTTGTGTAATGCATGACGCTAATGCGACCGTGCGTGGCACGGTTTAAATTTCGAAAACGCGAAGCAGCGCGATCGTCCGACTGTCTTTGATCGAACGCGCAAGAGCGATCCTCAATGATGAAGTTTAGTGCATTGTTATACTTGAGGTTTCTTTCGTGGCAACGTGGACTAGATGTGTGAGCTTTCAGCGAGCGACATGCAGCGGAAGGATTGATGGATGGGTAACGCTTACGAGTGCATCGCTAAAAGCACCGGTACATTTTATGGTCCGTATGCAAACCGCACATTCGACGCTAAACGTGGGTGCTTGATGTTTCACTTGTCTAATAGACAGCTCGCGCGCTCGCGAAAAGCACGAGTTAGGATCGGACTATTACATTTGGCGTTAAATAGACGCATATAAATTTTGATGGGATTTTACGAATTACGAGTACGTTCTGCGTAGCGCGGCTACATTTTGCGTGCGGGCGCATGTTTCGATATCCGCACTTGCAAAAACAGCCACGACATATATCACGTTAGTCACACACTCGCAGTCTCGGTAGCTTGTTATTATTATTCAGCCATCCAGAGTCTTTACTTGTCAATATTATTATTCAGCCATCCAAAATTTTCCTCACTGTTAATGTTGCACACATTTGCAAACACATATGCATACATCTATCTGTTTTATTTACGCTTAATTTCTATTCTATCAAATCAAGTCAAGATGATCGAATTCTTCGCGTATCGTTTACTTTTAACGATAAGTTCACCGATACAAGCGATCGAGATCGAGAACGCTAAACGAAAAAAGTACAATCGTGATCGATCGATTACCTGCAGAAACAGCATGAAGCAGACCCACTGATAGTATCTGTACTCCTTTCGCTCGCTTTCGGGATACGATTTGGAATTGTCAACGCCGGGAAAGGGCACTTCCAAGCCTTCTCTCTTTCGGTATGCCGCGGTTATCGTGTACGTGCTGTGTATCCAGCAGTAAGTGTTCAGGACGTCCTCGGGCAGATCCTTACTGTGTATGCAGTCGATGGGATTGCCAACGTACTGGCGAGTTGTGACGATCAGAGAGAACGCTATCAGCAGGATCACAGTCAGGCTGTAATGCAAGCGGAAGACGGCGCTGTCGATATGGATGTGCGAGATTTTTATGAGACTCTTCAGACCACGAAATATGTCCAGCATCTTGGTACCAGGACGATGCCAGTGGGATCAGAGTGGCTACGTCGAGCCACGACGATTCGGAATCGTTTCCTTTGCTCTATCGTTCTTCTTCTACATCTTCTACCGTTTCTCGATTTCGAGATTGTTCTTTTAGTCAAAGTTTCGCTTTTCGTCCACTTTTCCACTTCCGAGCACGACACGAATCTATAACTTGAAGCGAAAGTCCCGAAAACGCGCATAGATCTTGCTAAAAAAATATTAACTGTACACTTTCTTATTCAGTTTATAGTTCTCAACTTTCGTAGCTTCCCGTAAACAGGTATGTCTCACTCTATCACTTACTTCATTTTCTTCGATTATTGTCTTCTGTAGTTTCTTTTTGGTTTACAAGAAAATATATTTCTCTGATCAAAAAATATATATATATTATATATATTTTATCTGCATCGCATGTTAATAATCACTCTGACATTTTTGATAAATCTATATGTATGTATATATATATTATACTATCTTTGGTCGATCCTTTGGTCGATTGAAAACTGTGTGAAATATTATCTTTTCATGACTGATAAATTGTTTTAAGTCTTATCCTTAATGCTATAAATACTGTATTCTTAAGTGACTATTGTCCATCTTTGGCATTCAAATCTTCTGAACAACATTAGCCAGTTACATTTCTTCCCAAACGAAACGTGGTACAATCCTCTCACCGTAGTACGTGCACTCTGTACTTCTTCTTTCTTCGCATTTACTTCCTTACTCGACGAATGAGCGTTTTTTTCGAAAAAGTTTGCCGCACGGACAATCCTTCGATCGCCGGAATCCCCTTGCGATCGGCGCTGACGAGCCTCTTGGAATAATCCGCTGTTCCTACGACAATAGTCCTCCCGCGCATTCTTCTCGTATTCTTTATTCACGTTCGTATCGTAGTTTCTAATCTTGTCTGTTCGAATACACAAATATTTGTGTGGCACCATCGGCCTTGGTGACACGCGCAGATTCGTCGATCTCACGTGAGTTTTCGATTCGAAGAACAGGTCAGCGAGATGCGAGCTCTTAAAATACTTTATCTCACCATCTCCCTCGGGTATTCTAAAAAGGAGAGTTTTCGAATTCATATTCTCACTTTACGATCCTGCCATTTGCGCGAATAAATTACGAAGCACGACCGCAACAAGTATAACACGACCGTACAACAAGATTGCACGCTTTGAAATGTTTACACGAGTCCTTCACGGGTTACCAAAATTTCTACCACGGTATTCTCGGAAAGTGTCCGTGAAAGCGCGAAAAATCTTTACGACGCGCCCGCTCTTGCGGTTTCGCACGTTTCGTCTCCCGTCTTACGCTTTGATACCACAATAAAGTCATCGTAAATCCCTCGCCGTTCCTTTGTCTTTTTTTTCCGAAAACGTCTAGAGAGGGCGGATATGATTTGTCGTATTGAAAGCCCGCTGTCGTCATCCAATTCGCAAGCATCCTCTTTCATAAAGGCGAAGAGAGAGATAGTGACGCGTCTCGGAAAATTTCGGAGAAAGCGCACGAAAATATCCGCTCGCGAGTCATCGCGTTGCGAAGTTTTCTGTCCGAAAACTACCTAATTAAATAAAACAAATATTCTAATTTGTGTTTCTATATCGTATTCTAATTTTCTTCAAAACAAAATTGTAGTCAAAGAGCAAAAATGAACAAAGCCGGATGACAGTGCCAACAATATGTAATTTACACAAAAAAATTATACAACAACAACGTTTTGACTTGGAATAAAGTCAGGTTATTAATTAAAATTTTCACCTAATGTTCCTATCAATTACAAATCTGATCTTGATAGCGAAGTAGTCAGCTCAGTGCAATTTCTTTATCCTAAGAACGCATGCATTCCGCTAAATGCAGTGATTCTTCTCCTCATTATCCACAAGTATAGCTATGAAAAATTTTTTAAAAATAAAACTAGAGATATTGTCGCGTAGGTTATTTGTCCAATCAAATTTTAAAATGGTTTTAACATTTGGTGTCTTATTATATAATAATGTGAAAACCCAATAGGTTAAAGTAGTCAAATTAATAAAATGAATATAAACAATGAATATAAAATTAAGTAAAATAAGTAAATACTGTTATATATACATATATTGCATTGATTATATACGTTATATAAAATCCTGGAACAGTTTGTTAATTATTTATTATTTTATTTATTTATTTATTTATTTAATTATTTTCTTAAAAATTTTTTATAAAATAATTAAATAAATAGATGGATAAATAAATAAATATAATAATAAATAATTAACAAGCTGTTCCAGGATTTTGTATAAAGTGTATAATCAATACCTAGAGAGTAGAATCATGTACATCCAACGAATAACAAGCTGACTCTCATTTTAGAATTAACACGTATTTAACATGTATTTCACTCCGTATTCTTAGCACTTTGTTCGACAACACATATGACAGTGACGGTATCACTGTGTTATGATAATATTTGGTAGGCGCTTACAAAGAGGGGATGAGACCATAAGGAGAGGACCAGAACCAATGATTGAAACGTTGTGGATATAAATAAAGAAATTATATAGCCAATTTGCTGTCAAATAATACTCTTCTTTTTGGATCGTTAATCACTGGCCAAGAGAAGACTTTTTCATAACGTTACATAAAATCCTCGACACACAAACAGTTTGTTAATTATTTATTATTATATTTATTTATTTATCCATTTATTTAATTATTTTATAAAAAGTTTTTTCTTTTTATTTATAACAGTATTTACTTATTTTAATTTATTTTATATTCATTGTTATTTTATTAATTTAACTACTTCAACCTATTGGATTTTCACAATATTATATAATAAGACACTAAATGTAACCGTTTTAAAATTTAACATATTTGACTGGATAAATAACCTGTACAACAATATCTCTATCCCTATTTTTAAAAAATTTTCACAGCTATACTTGTAGACATATAATAAACAGAAGAATCACTGCGGAATGCATGCGCTCTCAGTATAAAGAAATTACATTGAGCTGACTACTCCGCTCAAGATCAAGATCAGATTTGATAACTGATAGGAACATTACCGGTGAAAATTTTAATTAATAACTTGACTTTATTCCAAGTCGAAACGTTGTTGTTATATAATTTTTTGTATAATTACATATTGTTGGCACTGTCATCCGGTTTTGTTCGTTTTTTCCCTTTTGATTAATCTAATTAAATATTGTTTATTATAAGAAATTATTGTGATAATTATATTTATAAAAAGAGAAAAGTATTATTATTATGGAAAGAGAAAACTTTTTAATTTAAAGAAAGACCTTTGCTGATGTTTATTGTTAAATTTTTTCTCGCAAAAATTGTTAAAGCAAGTAATATTTTTTACTTCTGTGCACATTTTCGCGAATACAACAAATAATTATTAAATAATACAATCACATTAATTATTATGAGAAAAGCGTGCGTTATCAAAAGGAAGAACTCAGTATTTAAAGAAAGATTCTTGCTGACGTTTATTGTTAAATGTTTTTTCTCTCTTGCAAAAACTATTAAAATACAATGGGATTATTTCTGACTTCTATGTACATTTTCAAACGCAGCAAATATTTATTAAACGATACATTAAAATTGATCATTATAAAAATAAAGAGTTCAGTATTAACAAAAGACCTTTGCTGATATTTATTATTATTAAATCCTTCCTTTTGCAAAAAGTATAAAAATATAATGAGAATTTTCCTGGCTTTTGTGCACGTTTTTGAACATGGTAAATATTCATTGTTCTCGGAAACAAGGCAAGGCTCCCGAAATTAACCTGTCAAAAAAGATCGATTTGTCTTGTGTTTTACGCTGTAGAGAACGATTCAATTTAGATCACGCAAGGAAAAGATCCGATTACGCGTTCATGGTAAAAACCGGATTAATTCTACCCAATTCACGAATAAATTCTCTCGTCCGAGTGAATTCGCGTTATTTCCGATTTGTTTCGAGAACAATTTTAAGATCAAGTATGAATCGATATCACTAGTTTCAAGGTAAAGTATTGCCGATACAAAAAACCCAATGTTTATCCATGAATTGAAGAAAATTATCACGTGTGCTTCCTCGAGATGATTCCTAAGCTCAGAAACTGAGCTTTACATTCGCGAAATTTAAGCAATTCCCTCGACAAAGAAATATTGTTATGTGTACTCGACAGCCGCGACGGTTCTTTGTCGATGTTACGAAAGTATAAGGGTTTTCTTCGACTCGGTGAAGTTGTGCTGTTGGGTCTGTGCCAAGATAGGATGCGCTCGCCGTAACCATTTTAGAGTTGAAACGTTTTTGGGAAAATAAAACATTTTACACTTGTTTCCGCGCTTGCTTGCGCGAACGGTCCGTCGATGTTTTAACGGGGCAACTGTGGATATGGAAATGAGGAACGTTAAAACGTGCCAAAATTATCGAACGCTTCGAAACATAAAGAAACAGTCTACGTTAGACACTAACGAAAATTCTTCGGGCAATCCGGATAACCCTGATGGTTCTTGTCGCGTGTCTTCGGCAGTGCTACATAAATCTTCCCAAGAAAAATCCCAAACAGAAATCAAGATAAGCTCCACCTGCTTGTTAATATCTGCAAATACATTAAGTGTATATTAAGTGTAAAACCCTACGATGTATCTAATAAGTCGTTGGTATCGCGATTCGCTCTCTCTCGCGCGATACGTACAGTCTCGTTAATCAACTTAGGGAGCGTTATAATTTATACATAGTCTTAATTTGCATATATAATTATCTCTGTATTTTCAGTTTGCGAGTTCAGATAGACGTGCGTAAGAGCCAATATCAATTTATGCAGCTATCCGTCCTGCCAATTAGCCACCAATTTCCTGCCAATCTCTGCACAACGATGAACGCAGATAAAGTTAATTCTCGAATATTAGCGTCATTCCATTCCCCTTCCCCTCTCGCCAAAGCGGATATCCGTAGTCCCATCTTTCTTATTTGACTTCGCGGAGATGAGCAACGAACGCGCGTCGTAAATACGACGTGAGCCTAGTTGGGAGAAACTTTTTCCAGATGCGGCTGAGCGATAGGGAGAGTATCGCGGATGATAAGTGAGACAAGTAGTACCGGTGGATACACAACGAGCACGGGGATTGCGAAGTCTCGGCGAAATGCTCGAGGGGGCCCCCCGCTTTATTTATAACCGGCGCGATGAAGTCTCTCTCGTAATTTTTTCCTCCCCGAGTCCCATTAATGCCACGAGCCGGCGGCGGACTCGGGTAAGGCGAAACGATCGAAAACTCCGCGGCAATTAACGCACCGGCCACTTCAAAGGCACATCCGCTTTGATACGACCCCCGCCCTCCCTCCTTTCGCCCCTCTTCCCCCTTCGGCGGCGTACTTCGCGCGTTATGACGCGCCTCGCCGTCGCTTGTACCGCCGAAAATGAGCCGGGCAAGAAATTAGGAGGTCCGTAATGCTGTTTGACGTGCGCGCTATTCTATTTTAGCGTTTACGCATGCGACTGCACTTCGCTGCTACGAGCGAAACCGCCCAGCGGCAAATGGAGCGCTCCTCGGAAATACCTGAGGGCAAAACGAAGAGAGAGAGAGAGAGAAGTGCGCCACGGACTTCCTCGCGTTTTTCCGCGCGTCTATCACTTTTAGGGTGGATTCACACCACTTGGTCGAGAGGAGGATCCGAAAGTGGGATCGTGATTTTAAAATTAAACAGTCTCATATAAAACAATTTAGGTTCAACTGTGTGTTTTGAATGGCTAAAACAATGAGTCCTTAAGCCCATATCAGGCCTGTTCTACAATGAATCGTTAGTCGTAAATCGTAACGAATAGACCAATCATATTTGATTATTCTTTTCTAAATTCAACTATGATTGGTTTATTCGCTTACGACTTGCGACTAACGACTCATTGTAGAACAAGCCTCAGACTAAAGGTTAAAATTGACATTAGATTGAAATTTGACCAATCAGAGCAAAGTTTACTAAACTTGAGATTAATTTTCTTCGCTCTGATTGGTCAAATTTCAATCCAACCTCAATCTTAATCTCTAGTCTGATACGAGCCTTAGCCAATACTTCGTCTCTGATGGGCGATAAAGATTCGGATAAGAAACAGGGCGATTTGATCTCGTTGCAACAATTCGATATCACGGTCAGACGAGGAGTTTCCAGAGGAATTGTTCGTTACGTGAAATCGTATCGTAACTTGACCCATGATTGTCGATAGATATGTCGGAATATTTGGAGCGGAATGTAATCGTTTCGTACAGCGTGAATCGAATAATCGTTTATTGCGTGGGATCGTATCTTGACTTTACTGTAACTGTAAAACATTTTCTATCGTAATGTTTCCAAGAACGTTTAATCGAATCGCGCAACCGGATCGCAAATGGGATCCGCGCACACGATCATCCCTGCGGTGTAAATCGAGCCTTAATGCTCCTGCTCCCTCTTGCCCCCTCCGATTCAGAATGTTTATCATCTGCGTTCTTTACAGTGGTATTAAGTATGGACTATGGCAAATGCCATTCCGACTTTTTTAACCGTATACCTTTAAGATGCCATTGCAGACATACCTTGAAAAGCGCTGATGGTAATCGCACAAAGTCTTTCAGATTGCCGGCATCACTCGCCGGACATTATCCGCCGTGATGCTTCTAACAAAAGAAGCCTTTGCAGAAAATCTAAGATACAGTTCGACGAGAAGCGTCTAAATCCGGTAATATATTATTATGTGAAATCATTTTATTTCCAGAAACAATATACAGGGTGTCCTTGTCGGGTCATTCGTTAATAACAGATTCCTGAGGCCATTTCAAAATGAAAATACCGAAGTGCTACAATATTATAGTTTTTAAATGAGAAGTATTCAAAGTTGACCAATCAAATTATCTGAAATTTTCGCGCGCTCAGTCATGTCATTGTATAATAATGAAAATGTTTTCAAGTGCATTTCTCTCCTTATAGAATTGATGCGTTTGAAAACACTTTCATTATTATGCAATGTGTCATGATTGAGCGCGCGAATTTCAAACAATTTGATAAACTTCGAACACTTCTCATTTAAAAACTATTACAATCTCGGCATATTTTAGTATTAGAATTCTCATCTCAAAATGAAAAGGGAATCTGCCAACGGGTAGCACAGCAAGTCATCTTGTATATCTACATAGAATAAAAAAGGAAGTAATGTCGTAATTAAGTAACGGATTGCTTGTACGTGAAAATAATTAAAATTACATTTTTGCGAATTAATCAATCGGGTTAATCAATAGGCAAACCCTACTAATTAGTTCTGCAAGTGTTGTACAGAATGCAAAACGTTTTAATGGCTCTCTTCTTACAAAGATACACGTGTAGTCTAAATTAGCTGAATTCCCGCGTGTCCACTTCGCCGCACAAAAATACGAGCTTAATGTACGATCCCGGGGTACTCTGAGGTACTTGAAAATTCTTACTGCTCAAGTTATACAACTCACGTTGGATTACACAACATTGTAACGGCACTTCGGATATTTACTAATGAAGAAACGCGCGAAGAGCGACGGAAGTGATGCATCACCGTTAATAGGTGATACTCAGACAATCGCGTGGATACAGAGAACGTTCCCGCTCGATCTCGTAACCGGGGATTTGTGAATTAACGCTGACGCTTTTGTAGTAAACGCGTTAGACGGCGCGGTTTAAATAAAGCGTGGCGTTATTCGATTAGATCGACATCATCGGGCCCGTCGTGTCCGTTTCATCGCGTTTTGCGCGAATCAAGATATCCGCAATGAATGGAACTCACGACACATTTACAGCCGTTTAAATTGGTACAACGGCGAAGAACAACGTATCAAAGTGGAAAGGTAGACAAGAAGCTTTTCTCTCTCTCTTTTCTTCTCATATATCTCGTTTTGCTTGTTACGTTCCAACGTATCTCATCTCTTTTGACGTGAGCGCAACTTTCCGACATTAAAATATGATCTCGTTGATATTGTTAAAGGAAATAGAAATAAGGAAGCAAATAAGAGTTTTATTGAACGAAGCAAGTTAGATATTATAGATATTGTTTCACTCGCGGCCGATATTGCACTCGCGGCTGATTGCGAGACATGCGTACGCACTTTAATTCAAATGCAACGTTAGTGGTAGTAAGTGAGAGGGCAAGGAGTAACGGAAGATTCGACTGAGAGCTTTGAAACGTCCGTACGCTATGAAGGACCACGACAGACTCGTTATTGCCCTTTGTTTTATCGTTCGTATGGTAATACATTCTTAGAAGCGTAACAAGAATGTGTGGCACCCGAGGGTAATCGAGCTCCAATTTTTTTTGTAATTTTATGTAAAACAATTTTTCATAAAATTAATCACGTATTTTACATTTTCATATCCAATCTCGTTATCTAAATAACGAATAAAAAGGTGCACTAAATCTCTCTTCACAGGTGTAGTCTCAAAAATGATTAAATTAATTGAAATCTGATACTTAGTTTATTAAATTTGTTATTCGTTAAGTGAAGACTAATTTTCCCTCTGAATCTTTTATCGTTTCTTTGAAATTAATTTTTTTATTATCTCCCGGCGTTAAAAAAAACAACATCATTCGCGTGTATAATATGTATTCACATGTCATTCAGATTATAAACATCCTGTCAGTACTTCTACGAGTTATACATTTACTGAACGTGCATAACTTGCAGTCGGAGACATGTATTATATATCACGTGTAGCTTACATTGCCGTTTAATAAATATATTATGAATAAACATAAAAAGTAAATACAAGAAACTTTCATTCCCTTCCTCGTTTCTCAAAACTATCCGGGATTGTTTGATCCTCTACGGTTCTGTTAAATAGTGGAAAGTGTACAGAATGAGCATGGAACAGCGATAACGACAACGTCTTTCTATTCGCTTTCTTCATCTTCTTCTGCGCATACAACTTGCAAAGTAAAAAAAAGAAACGAAGTTTAGTCGATGCATTATTAAGTTAAAAGAAAAAGTGAACTCTCTCGCGTTCTTTCTCTTAAAATACCCCATAGCCGCGATTTCTCGTAAAGGGAAACCGATAATCTAAACACGGGACTCCGCGCGAGACGAGACCTTTTGACCGGCACTCCAAACATGCGGAATCCATGCGGGACGAGACCGCGCTCGATCGAATCATCCAGCACGCCACGTTCGCGAGCAATGCATCATCGCGAACAAGGGTCGTCCGAAAATATCCGAAGCGGCAATCAGCGAATGAAATCCACATAACTTTGCCGAGCGCGGTTTTCCTGATGTCGCGAACAGAAAAAATTACGTCAAGGTGTCCCTTCCATGAGACCTCGAATGAGCGTGGCGAATCACTCTTGCATGTCCGCGACATCGGAATCCTCGAAATCACACTTTCGATTCCTGGCAATAGAGAAATTTTGCAACGTCACATCTCGATTATGACAAACGCTAAAAAAAATCTTCGTGCGTCACTCGCCACGTAATCATAATTATAAGCGAGTACGTCAATTTCATCCTACATCATCGTTCACCTACGTACGTTCTCTAACAACGGGAGGGAAACGTAAAAGTTTATCGTACACTCGAGACACGCGTTGCATAAAATCTCTATAATGATCTCTTGTAACCGCGCGAAGGAAGTTTATCTCTCGGTATCCGGTAATCTTCGATAATCTCGCGCAAACAGATTTCTCCCCGAGGCACCGGGAAGAGGACCTACGTTTTCCAGTGACAATCGGGACCGACGGGAGGGAAAAAGAGAGAAAATAGCGGAGACCGACTCCAAGCGGCTCATGCTTGTCACTCGCGTGCACGCGTGCCGATCGGTGACCGATCTCGGCCCGGCGTGGCGTCGACAGGATTCTAGCCCGACAACCTCCTGGCTGCGCGTCGCGACCGGCAACGGCAATCCGTCATTCCGTCGTCGATCCCGTGTCGTCGGCGCGTATCAGTCGCGGTCGTTCGCTGACGGAACGATTCCGCCGTCGTCGCCACGACGCGACGATCGGCCGGTCGGTCTGGTCGGTCGACGGATGAGCCGACGGCGGACCGAGCGATGATCAGCCGCGATGAATCGCGACGCGATCGCGTCGACGGCCTCCTCCTCCTGCTCGTCGACGTGCGGCAACGGTAGCGGTAGCGGCAGCGGCAGCGTCGTCGTCGTCGTCGGCGTCCTGTCCTCGTCCACGCTCCCGTCTATTTCGTCGCACGCGCACGCACATTTCCGGCGGCCGCTTTCCGCGCCGCAACGCGTGCACAACGCTCGGGATCCACGCGGGCGGACTCGCTCGCACTGCGCGCACGTTCTCGGCTCGTCGACACGAAGCCGGGGCACGGCATGGCATGGCACCTCCGCTTAGGAGACGAAGAGTCGGCACGCTCCAGGAATAGAAACGCCGAACCGAGCGTGCGGGCCGGGAGCGCGTTCGCCTCGTTGGAGACGCGAGAGACTCCTCGCCGCTGCCGCGCCGCGTCCATCAGGGTACTCGTCCCTAATTTAGGACCGATTCCTACGGCGTTCTATTAGCTCTGATGGGGGTCATTTTTATCTTCCGCTTTATTACGTCTTTATTATGTCGGATACACAGGATATACGATTTCGTGTTTCCTCTTGATAAGTAAGATTTCCGAAGAAATTGCCAAAATTGATTACGACAAGAGTCACGATGATGATATGTTATTACATTGAAATAATTTAACGATCGCAATTCAGGAATTTGTCCCTTACATGTCCGATTATTATCGTTCCCAATTACGCGGAAATAAGATGGAAAACAAGACGGTCGAGAGAATCTGTCTTTACCATGGGCGCCAATTACGCTCCTGATCGCAATGAAATACATAAACGACGTGTCTATCATGTCATATCGGGATGATGCGGTGTTCATACGTAATTTATTTACCGAGCATACCGCGTGTTTCCCGTGTCCATTACTTGCTGATGCTGGTAGCGCCGAGGACATCCGGAATACCATCGAAAAATCGTCATCAAACGAATTAAACGAAATGAATCGAGCAGCGATCCCCCCTTTATTTATAATATTCCGATAACGTTTAGTGTACGCCTACATTTTACATTTGTGCGATAATTTTGCGTTTCTCAATGTTTAAAAATACATATATCGCGTCATGAACAACCGTGACTTTTGTGTGTTCGTTATTTATGTACATTAATTTACATTTATTGGATCTGTTGATTTCATTTATTAACACTAGAACACGTTTAAAGTATATATATTCATATATTTGTATTGAATTTGCGTTCAAAATTTGTCGCATTGTGACGCCAAATATTCCTACTACTGCTTACTATTTTAATTTAATATAAAAAACAGTTATTTTTTTATATAAAAAATGCGATTAAAATAAGATGAAAAAAGCATCTAATTTTCATTCTTTAAAAAAAAATTGGAGAAAAAATTTTAAATTAAAAAAATAAAAGAAAAAGAGGTTTTCTGAGCATAATTCCAGCAGTTAATAATTTCTATAGTTAAATTTATTTTTTTACATATTACATTCACGTGTAACGCGTTATCATATTTTTTCTTGTGATACAATCGATCGGTCAATCGGTAATTCTACAAGTTCCGACAACTATTTACCGACGTGGACGTCGAGCAATAGATGTTGAACAGAGGGCGCCTATGACAGAACTGTTCTTTTTCTTTACGTACAATAATGCAATAATTTTACCGCTGCAACCATTTTTCTTTTCTTTTTTTTAATATTATCTTATAAGATATTATAATATAATATAATTAAGCACTTAAAAATAATTGTTAAGTTTTATTTCTCTCACAGTTTATTTTTTTTTACATGTAACCATCAATTCTTCATATTAATACCAAAATTTTTTTCTTCCATAACTTTTGACTGATTTTCATCACATACTTCACTGTAAAAACTGTATGCTTGCCTAGGACAATCCTTATGTTTATATTGCATTACCTTTCCTTTGTACGATTGTATCAGTATTATTATTTATATTACATTAAATTTCTGAGAATTGTTCTATAGAGCCTACAGTGACTAAATGTTTTTCTTTTACTAGTGCTAAGCTTGTTTATTGGCTTTAAAATGTAAAAATACTGTCGAGTGGTGAAAAACCGACTTCTAAATATAAAAAAAATAATATATACAAGTTCTCGTCCGATCGCTTAAGTCAAACAACGTTGAGTACAGAATTAACAAATATTTGCTTGACAAGCTCGTGACCGTCGCATATTGAATTAAGATATTTTTTTTATTCAATTTTTTTCCTCAGTGTACGTATGCATTTGAATAGTAAAGATAGACAGTAATATTAAAATATTATTTAAACATCCCCGAGAGGACCAAATGCAAATTACTTTAAAAACGCAAACAAATATTGGTGGGTCACTATATGTGATATACATGTAAAAATCATTATATGTATATTATATATGTATACAACAATACAATTAATATTAGTGTATTTAATTTACACACACACACACACACACACACACACACACACACACACACACACTGACACACACACACACACACACATATAAAATATATAAAAAATCATTTTTAATTAATTTTATATATAATAATAAATGTACTACAATGATATAAAGTAAATCAATTTAAGACCATATAAAAAAATAAATTTGAAAAAATACCAACAGTATACGATGTTCCCAAACGGTCACCCATTTAAGTACTAACCGCTCAACGTTGCTTGAGTTATCGGACGAGAACTTATATTTTATTTAGAAGTTTACTTATCTCATTACTATACAGAATTTTTACATTTTAAAGCCAATAAACAAACTTTACACTAGTAAAAGAAATAACAATTTGTGAACTCTGTAGAGCACAACTCTTAAGAATTTAACGTAATATAAATAATAATACTCTGATGCATTCATACAGTAAGAGGGTAATTATGCAACATAAACAAAGAGATTGCTAGGCAAGCGTACAGTTTATGTAATGAATTATGAATTATAAAAACCAAACAAAAGTTGTGGAACAAAAAAATTCTGGTATCAGTGAAAAATATATGATGATGTATTGACGGGTATACATATATTTAAAAAAATAAATTATGAAAGAAATAAAACTTAACAACTATTTTTAAGCGTTATCAGATGAAAGTACTTTAACAGCATAATGTGGGAAAAACCTCCTAAAAAAAAAAAAAAAAATCACTTTACTAAAGAATTTTATAGGATTTGTACTTAGCTTAACTTAGCTTGACTTTAGTGTCCAACCGAAGATTTAGTTTCGGTTTCGGTTTCGGCTGGTTTCGGCCTAAAAAACGAGTTTCGGCTAAATTTTTTTTTATAGGATTTGTACTTAATTTTAGTGTCCGAGCGAAGATTCAGTTTTGATTTCGACCAAAAAATGGCCGAAACTATGCTCAACGCGTCTTGGCTTTTACCGCACCCACAAGTGTTGCAAGTAAGCAACTCTTTAGTGCCGCAGGACAAATCTTTGCTGATAGACATAGTATTAGCAAAGACGTAGTAATCTGCTTGGAAAAAATACAGAAAAACTTTTATTTTTAATATATAACATTAGATTGTTTAATTTTGACTATTAACAAATTATAAATAATGAAACAAAATGATTCTAAGTCATATTACTAATCAATTATTAGCTATAAGATTTATTTACAATTATTACTAAATAAAAAAATTAAACACAAAAAATTAAGTATTAAAATACAAAAAAATTGTATTATGTTATCTATTGTTGTTCAAATAGGATATTCTTAGAATATCTTTTGTTTAAAAAAGTTTTGTTTTTTAAAAGTTTTCAATTCCATTTGGCAACGTTTTATATAACTGAAAGTCTTTATTTTAACACAAGTAATTAATATGTTTCATTTTAGTTATAAGTAATTGTTATTGACAAGTTATTGAGACTGTTAACTAATGAATATATTAGTTGATTTTATTTTGAGATGTTTCATATGTTTCTTCAAATTGATAGATTGATAGCAAATAAAATATGTAAATAAAGATTTTTCAATAAGCTACTATCATATCATTGATGTCATTATCATTTGTAAATTAATAATCTAAACCTAAATTCGAAGCATAAACATTTATTGAACTTAAATAGAAAAAAGTTTCGGTTTCGCGGTTTCGGCTTCAAAATCTTGTTTCGGTCGGACACTACTTAACTTGACGTTATAATTAATGGAGATTAATTTTTAAAACGCAGTAAATCACCAACTTAAAATCAACATCGATTTCAAATATTGGTGTTAAAAGTTCTAAATCAGATAAATAATTTATTGCGAAAAATATTATATCTCAAATAATCAATGTCTTACCCTCATACAGAATGAGGAAGTTCCAAGTTCGAATCCTGGCTTTTTAATATTATGTTTAGAATTCCATCAATTCCAGATGATTTTTTGTTCAGCTTTCTGAATTTCTTTCCTAATGAGACTGTATTGGTGAAGTAATTATGTGAATAAATTGCATGTTTTGGATTATCTGAACTCTCTTGTTGTCCTCGTTGAAGGAACATAAGGTATTCATGTGCCATGTACTGCTCCAATTTGACTCTGAAGGAGTAAACTTTGTTGTTGACGACTTCTGTGAATTTGGGTTTACCTATTACTTCTTTGTTATTTATGCTGACAAAGAATGCACCTATCACATTGAGTTTGTTATTAGTATTAATGACTAAAATTGTTCTAATTATCTATTACTAGATTGTTATAGTTTATATTATATTTATCAAGGACATACTTATCGCTATGATTTATAATTTAAAAATCCTCTAAAATATCGATAATAAATATTTAGAATCTCTCACTTTAATTAGCGCGCGTGCTTTAAATTTTCTTTAGAATTTTGTAAGAATTTTTCTAGAATAATTCTCTTTAATCATATAGTTTCAGTTTTCCTGTTATACAAGACTTATCAGAACTGTTTGAAGTTTAATTTATTCGCAGGCAGACGTGGAAACTGCGTCATCAAATTACGAATGCGATTCATATCTTGATTGCAAATGGAAACATTAAAACTCTGATACTACAGCGATAAAATAAATCTCGTACCTGGTAAGGTACAAAACAACTACTATATCTTATTTATAGGTAATCAATGTCTTTTTAATGGTCGCAGCGTTTTTTTCTTAAATGCTTTTACAAATAACAACTTTTTATTAAATTTGATACTATTATTCTACATGATACTACTATTCTATATGAATTAAAAAGTCGCTTTTGAATGATTTCTATAATTTACGGAAATTAAAATTTAATGAGCGAAAACTAAATTAAAATATGTGAACCCGTCAAGAAAGTTACCTATCATTGTGCATTTAACTTTTTTGCTTTTATTTTTAATCATATTTAACTAAACTTCAATAAAAAAATTAAATATCATAAATTGTATCATAATTGAAAGAACAAAATATATGATACTACTTCCAGTATTATATACATTTGTGATTTCTTTTACAATTAGTATGAAATTTAATGTTTTAATATATTTATCCCATTTCATAATATGATGCAAGCAGACGCTGGAAATTCATATCGGTATTATGAATCATGTCCCACCATTTTTCTATATGAAACGAGAAACGATGAGACAACATCGCAAAAGTTTATTCTTAATTGCTTCAAGGTCGGACATGTCGAACCAGTTTACAAATCTTCAACCAAATGCGATTTATGTGGATTTATGTGTCACGGTGTGCAAGGACCTTTACTGCGTCAACGAGCGTTGCGTTGAAATCTCCGCATTATCCTACATACGCCTGAGGCAGAAAAATCACAGAAAAAAAACTTCGTCGTTCAGAATCTTTAATCTTTGCACGTCTTTGCTCATAGATACAATAAAACTTAAATGCTAGGAAATTTTACGAACGAACGAATCCACGATTTCGAGTGGAAGTCTTGTCCGACAACTGCGTGTTGTCCGTGGAACACAAACGGAGGGGAAAAAATTCTCGCCTAAAGTATACTGTCTAAAGTATATTGTCCGACGCTCGAAGGTGAGCAACTCGGAAAGTTAAAGTTTTTGTGTGTCTCTCTCTCTCTCTCTCTTAATGATTTCTATCTTTAGTCTCTCAAGAATGTTAACACTATTTATCACATCTTACATAAGATAACACAACATGCACGTAATTACGACGAATAAATTCCGATATGGTAATTAAAACAGTAGCTTGAAAAATGTCCTTCCTACTTTTGGTCATCGCAATCTGCGTGCAATAACCGTTATAATTAGTCACGCTAAGACCACACTGCAAACAATGTGGTTTTCTTGCGGTCCAGGATGATGCAATCGGCTGACAACGAAAATGTCATGCAAACGCGCATACGTTTGAAACACGAGGATAATTCGCGTCAAAAAATTATGGAAAGAAGATAAATTACATTCTGGACAGTGCCGGAGTCCTCAACTTTAATTTTGATAACAAATACCGCGATGAATGTGGAATTGAATTTTTTTAAGAAATCAATTCAAGACTTACAAAGTGTTACAAAGAGTCTATTACTTTTCTATTATTTTTCCTATACAAAATATCAATCACATAAAAATTTAGTTGTAGAAAAATTGATACCAAACTAGTGGTATCAGTCCAAAAAACCAGTTTCTATCGCTGAAACTGAAGTAGAGTTCTAGAACACGCTGTATAACAACTAACAGAGATTCGTATGTGACGCAAATCATGCACTTTTCTAATACGCCTCTTCTCCCTTAATTGACATGTAGGGAATAGTAATGACGGATATATCACTCATAGAGTGCCTGTTCCGTCGAATGTATAAACATTCGCTGAAAACGTCGTGATAGGTTTGTAACGTGCACGTCATGATAAGTTGCAACTTCATCAGTCACTTCACGCAGACAGGCAACGGAAACCGCTTAATCCGATGTTAACAGTTAGATTACACGCTGCATCTTTTTCCAAGGCCGACGAACCGAATTCTCGAACGCGACTATGGGAATGAAATGAAAGTCGATACACTTTGAGCAACCGGCGAACACCTATCATACAACTATTTTTACACAACTATTTAAAGTGATTATTTATAATGTGACGGTAATTCTCGGATATATGTTCGTGAAATAAAATTCTAGCTATCTTTTGATACATGAGAACAAGACTCAAACGAAACCAATAATAGGTTTGTTCTTGAATTAGTATCCCAACTCTAACTATTTTGAAAGAAAAAAAATGTGTTTAACATTTTTAAGAAAATAAATCCATCTTGTCATTTCTGTTTGAATGAAAGAAAAGTTAAGGTCAGGACACCCTTGTTATTATGTCTATTATATTATATACATGATGGGTGTTAAAAATTGAACTAGATTAGACTTACTTCTTCATGCTAAAATTGTGCTAGAATTATTTTTCAGTCCTAACACTTCTTTGAATTTTTATATCTAACTTTTTATCGATTTAGATATATCCTAGATATAAAACTATTTCGCCAAAAATCTCATATGAAACTGAGTATAAAATTGCATTAATCTTTCCCAAGTAACTTGCATCTACATATGTTGATTAAATTATCCGCGAAATATATGTAATGTAAAAATCACATACATTCGTACTTTTATATATATTGCATAGACATAAAAGTATTATATACATGCAATATAAAAGTATCTGTTAAGAAAACGATAAAAATAAAGTATACACATATACATGTGTATATATGCTTAATGTTAAAAATGGAAAAGATTATTTACAATATCGCTCAGAATATTCTTCTAACTTTTAAACAAATAAGTGATTAAAACAGAGTACATTACAAAACAAATAACATGACACAACATGATTGGTAATGACGTGATTTATTTGTATAGTTTTTAAAAGTTAGAAGAAGTGAGGATAATCCTGAATCATTGGCTACAAAAAGTCCGATTTAAATCTCAATTCCTTTCGCATATCTAAGGCTACATATCGCTATATGATGTACGAAAATATAACTATGTGGATCTTAGCGTAATGATATTTGCAGGAATGCGCCGCGAGGTGCGAGTCAGTCCGTGTATCAATGTATTTAAACTAAGAAATTCTCGTACTATACAGCGCGTCCAAGATTTACGCTTACGCGGTCACGGACTTCGAGCTGGTATTACCCATCTTCTTTGTGAACTCCATAAGGAATTCCTTGTAGACAAGCGAGTCCATATTGGTTGAGAGAATATAAAGTATCCACCAGTCGCCGAGGTCAACTTTTTTGCTGACGCTCTGACAAGTCTCGATGGGCAAAAGTCTCGTTGACAGGTGCAGCAGCCTCGGCCGTATCATCGGGGCAAAAATGATCAGTATTCGATACATCACCAGAACAATTAACATGATGGCCAGTATGAAGAACCAGAACCAGATGAAGATGTACGTCTTTTCGTTGACGATATTCAACGGTAAAATACAGAGAGAATCGTGCTGCTGTATTGTGCCCGAGGCTCCGTATTTGTGGAATATACACTTGGTAACACGGGGAAACACGTAGACCATGGGGTCAATTCGCTCCTCTTGCGGTGTGTCCGAGAACTGCAGTACTCGCAGACCATAGCTGAGGAATTCGCCATCGAAGAATCGATTCATCAGATAGAGTTGTCCGATTATGTTGATAAGACAAAGAACCTCGCAGGCGAAGTACCGATACACGTACGTGTTGTGATTCTGAAAGCACAATTCGTCGCTGAATTAAAGCCAATTGAACTCAATGAGAACGAATTGGACTTAACGCGGTCATGTCCCTCTCTCATCATATTGTCACCCCTCGCCTCCTTGGTCGTCCACCAACATTCTACTTAAGTGACACTGGGACATCTCGCATAATCTATTAAACGCAACACAGTGCAAACTTAGTTTTATTGTAAGAAATTAACATTACATCTAAAGAGGAAATTAAAAATTGACCAGATCAAAACCTTCAATCAAAAACTTATGATTCTTTATCTAAGGATTCATACTAAATATTATTAGTTATTTTATATTTCTAAAATCTGAAAATCACATTTATATCCTTAAATAATGAATCATTATAAACATCTGCTTTTAATCATTTTTAAAATATTTTTAATTATGTTTCCCATTCAATGGTTATCTATAAGTCTAAATCTAATCTTCCAGTATATTTTGAAAACATTCTGATGCGGGAATAATACAGCTAATGACACGTGCGACGTTGTTGAAACTCAATAAGCAGATATCAGTGACCACGACGTTGTTTGAAATCAATAAGCAGATATCAGTGACCACCAAGGACGGCAAGTTGAATAATGGGTCATCATCAGCTTGAACCTTCTCAAAACTTTTCACACATTACTATCTTTTATTTGCCAAGTCAAAATTTGTTTAATCAAACTTGTCTCAAGCCGATTTATTTCTTACCCTGATGTGCATCATCAAATAATCCATGAGGACATTTTTCTTCTTCTTTATATTTTCTTCGTTATCCATACCGTAATTCATTCCCATAACCAGCGCCTGCATCAGGCCGCCTTCCCAGAAGCCCCACAGCCATTGCGGTACATAACACAGAACCGCCTGTTAACAAAAAGATAACTAAATAAATTGATAGAATATTATATGTTACTGTAAGTTACAAGAGGCTGAGACAATTTTGTGAACGTCAATTGTGTTACAAAATTTACCGAGACACGGCAAAATAAACTGAAAAATTGAACCTCCCTACAATTTATTTTTTTTGTACATACATTGAACTTCAAAAATAGAATTCTCTCTATTACATCTCTCCAACGCATTCGAAAATGGATTAAAGACTAACGTGTAATTTTTGTCAATTTATTCATCTAGTAGCTTGTAACAAATCTTGGCGGACGGGTACCAAAGCGACCATTTGTGATCTCCTACGCACGAGTCTGCACGTGGGCCGCAGTCGGCCGCCGGACGTAAAGGACAAACGCGGATCAGCGGAAAGACAGGCGGGCGAACATAAAGAAGAGACAACACCGAGGAGACCTCCGAGGGTCCTCCTTTCTTGCAATGCGCGCGCTCGCCGTGTGGCAAGATCGCCGATAAAAGAAGGGGGGGTTGCTTACCTGGAAGAACAATACGAAGCAGACCCACTGATAGAAGAACAATACGAAGCAGACCCACTGATAGTACGTGTAGTATTTCCTCGCGTCGACATCCCCGAAGTCATTGGCCACTCCTGGATGGGCGACCTCCAAGCCGACCTGCGGAAATACGAAACTTTAGCGATGCGGCGATAACGATGACACCGCGTTATATGCATCCACGCGATAAAGCCATTTGACCCTCCTTAGACGTCAATAACGAGAAACCTCCCCTCCCACTCTGCCCTCCCCTGGATCTATATCGTTTTATTAGAAGTTAATGCTGGCACTTCTTCGCCGTTGACAATACGAGTCCTCCTTGTAACAATGCCCGACTGAACGAGCGTTCTCTTAACTGGCTACTCCCTTTAAGATTTTTTTTTTACATTAATAAACAAATTTCAATTGTTTGTCGACTCGTCTGGCAAATCATCTGCGTACCACCGACTAGATTTGTCGCTCATTGAAATGCAGAAAAATCGCCAACTTGAAAATCGATATCGAATTTAATTTTTAATCCTAAATTTTTTTAAATCAGGAAGATCAAGCGCGTTGTGTACGTGTAATATTATCGGGGCAAATAGCAGTGTCACAAATTATATTCATCTTTTTCAAATTTTTTAATTCGTTTAATTAGCTAGGGACTCGCGCGATACTTTCATGGAAACGTTGATAATCGATGTATCACTGTACCAATTTATTTCACTGATATACAGTAAGCAATCTCTTATCTTAAAAATATCGCTAATTCAAAACTCGTCAAAGGAGAGAATGAATACATTTGTTAAAGGTTGCATTTACATCGTAACGCAGCGGACATACACATAAAAAAAGTTTTAGCTTCTTGCAAAGGTAGCCGAGAGAAATATGCACAATAATTAACATTGTCGTTTTTATTGTCGTTTTTTCCCAAGAAAAGGCCACGAATTCACACATTTATAAATGACATTGAGGGCCAAATTACAACTTGCAGAAGCATCGTATAAATTACAATCAAGTTTATTTATGTATATTTAAATAAATGCTTCCTTGATCTTATACGACTCTCCAACATTCGCATAAATTTTAGTAACAAATACATTACTTAACATACGGAACTATAAACAATAATACTTAATAACACGAAGCTATATTTCCATGGACTCGGATTTCCTTCTATTATCATTACATCGGATCATTACATGTGTACGTAAAACTCAATTGTCCCACGTATTTCAATTAAGATCATTGACTGCCTACAATTTCCAACATCTGGTCTATTCTGGATTAATTATCCCTCATTAGCTTCATTAACCATATAAATGGCATTGCGTCCTGCTTATTCTCGCGCATCTGACGATTTGATTTCGAACATTTCGAGCAAAAATGTTGATCTCATCAACTTCATTTCTGCCGACATTCACGCAAATTCTTACACGATTTTTTGCTTCAATCGCAGAATTCGAACGAGTTAAATTATCGATAATAAATTTGTGATTTATTGTATACGGACTATCTATTGTACAAACTGCGAATGCCAGCCTTATAAAATTCGTGCGTGAAGGATATGTTGTGCGAAACCATGTATCGGGTTTATCACGTGGAAATCAAATGCTTTTGTTGATTGTGTATACCCGACCTATTGGATCGAAGCTGTAAATGTGACAAATCTCTTAACCGAGTGGTATCGCGTATCAAAAGCGACATTATATACGGAATGATGCAACGAGATACTTGAATCGTAAGCTACAGTAGTCAAATAATACGCGTTCAGTGTATTCAATCAGTGTAGGGCGATCTCAAATGTACAGCTATGGCTTAAAAAAAAAAGAAACTGTAATATATTAATATGCTTGCGCCCGAAGATTCGACCCGATAAGCCGCGTCAGCCGGTAATACAATCTGTATTTGATTTCCATGATGTAATAACTTTGCGATATACAGTTTCACACAGCTTTAATTCGACACACGTGAATGTCGATGGATGCCAAATAATTACGATATATTTATAGAAGCTTGTTTATCGAACGACAAGCAAATTCCAGGTACTTGAAAATAGAAAGAAAAAAATTACAAGCAGCTTCTGTGGAATGGCAAGAATTGAATTCTTGTAAGAAGATAATGTTTACTAAGAATGTACTTTCTAAGTAATTTAAAATTTAATGTCATTAACGTGGTTATATAATCAACGATTGGTTCATTAATCACTCTTTTTTTCCGTGAAACATCTTTCATAGATATTCGCAGTGTAAATCAACCGAACTTGCTTAAACATTTTACGATCAACAATAAAGCAGCTGCCATGAAAACTTTTTCGTTATTTTTTAAAGACAATTTATCCATGAACAGAGAAATACCGTGCAATGATTGGACGAGTTTCACACACAGTGAGAGTACTTTCATCTTGAGTCCATATGATCACACAATCGCGTTATTGTGGGCAACATTAGCAATTGAGTTAATTTAATTAATTCTATTAATAAAATGCTAAACAGTAAAAAAAAACTGGCAAATCTATTAGCAGCAAATTCGAGAAATTACAGTAGACATCAAACTATATCGATATTGACTGTCATCTTTTATTGTTAAACTTTTTCTATTTCTGTATAACATTCACATAATATTAATAAGCTGTACCAAGATCCTAGCTGGGACTGAATATGGCGGATTATATTCTAGTTTGTTATTTGATACAATTATAGTCTGACTCTTAGTAATTATTATTGTTTTTCTATTTCTGCTAATAATACGCGGCAAATTGTTACATAATTCATAACGATTTTTCCCGCCGTAAAACTTGTAGCAAACAAGTTTTACGACGGGAAATCTGTTCTTCACAAACTTCGAATACTTTCCCTTGAGAGAAGTAAAGTAAAGAGAAAAGAGCAAATCGAATTTAACGTAAAACAATATCTTGAAAATAAAAATTTTCCAAAACAAGCCGATTTTATAAAAGTATCTTATTTGCGAACTTACGCTTCGCTAACAATTTCATTTTCAACGTTGTTCACCTTGACACATAGACTTTTCCAACTTGGATGTAATTTCATGTTTTTATTTTATAATTAGCATATCGCTCTCTGGTAGATAATAATGATTCGTGTCGGTTGAGAAGTATCGAAAGAGAGCAAGAGCAATTAAGCTTGTATCACACTACAAATATTGGAAATTGAGGATTACGAAATGAAGACTAGAATTCAGTCAACCGAAATGAAACATATTAAAATTATCTAAAACCCTAAAAGGATAACCATAATAAATACATGCTAGATAAATAACCTGGAAGATACGTCTTTGAAGTGGAATATCTCTGCTAGAAGAATTTTTAAATAAATTTTTCTTCCTGGGAAAACAATTTTATATGTGGTAGGACAAACGCTGTTCACAAATAATTGATAGTAGTAGAGATTTACGCATAAAAAAGAAACGAAACTTGTTCAGAATCCTGTAAAAAATTGGATCTTTCGACGAGTATCCCACAGACCCATGGTTATTCTTCTAGGGGGTTAAACGTATCCGATTGATAATCTTCAGTGCGCCTGACATGGACTTTACGCTCGTTGTCCGAAGATCAGAATGCGGATGGTTAGAAAATCGGAAATCACACACCTGTCGATTGAACGCGTCCGGCATAGTGAACGTGGACGTTATCCAGCAGTAAGTGTTGATGACGTTCGTGGGCAGGCCCTGGACGATGCAGGAGATCGGGTTACCGACGTATTGGGTGGCCGTGATCAACAACGAGCACGTGAACAGCAGCACCGTGGTGAAGTGGTTATGCATGCGAAACAGCACAGAGTCCGTGATGATCTCCTGCCGCTTCAGGTACTTGCTCAGCCCTCCCAGTAGCTTGTACATGATTGTGCCGATGGGTTGCTATCGAGCCGCGAAAGACGACGTTTTCTTCGAGAAGGAGGACAACGACGAAGATGCTTTCCAAAGACGAGGGTTCACCTCGACCGTCGTTTGTGGCCGCGCGCCGGCACCACCTCCACCGACACCACCAACACCACGTGCGATCCTCGAGAGAGCGCGAGGTCACCTCCTCTCCTCTCGGTCGAGATTACGAATCTCTTAGACGGCGGCACGAAGGACCACGAGGACGTACCATCAACCGGCACTAACGAGCGTAGCTCATCCACCGCGCTCTCGCGCGAACGAAAGCAGCAAAACGAAACGAGAGAGAGACACGAGCGTGCACGGTGTCCACGCGGC